>JACJUY010013906.1:0-18765 GCA_014220935.1 Platorchestia sp. MABIK | reverse complement strand
CGTGTGTGTGTCGTCCGCCGTGTGTGTGTCGTCCGCCGTGTGTGTGTCGTCCGCCGTGTGTGTCCACCGTGTGTGTCCGCCGTGTGTGTCCTCCGTGTGTGCCCTCCGTGTGTGCATGTGTGCGTGTTTGTGTACCTGGAATTGCACCGACAACAAACGGCTGCGTTCTCCTCAGCTTTATTTCCCTGCACGCCCCCGAATTTTCAACGACGTGAACGCATCGCCGCTTATCGTCGCGCTAACGGCGATCAGCGACGATAATTCGCCCTATTATCGTCGACAGTTTTTTATTGACTAAAATTTTTTTTGCATTTACAGGCTTTGTCTTTTTTTTAATGATTGTTAGTTTATTATATATTGAGTGTTTGCAATTATTGTTTAACATAATCACACTCAATGTTTTTATTGATGGGTTTAATTATTAATAATTTTTTAGCAGTGTTTTTATTTCAGTAATTATTAAATATTCTATAATTTTTCTATAAGTTTTTTTTTCGATTATTATTGTTTTGTTTTTACTTTACTAGTGCATCTAGTTCATTTTCTTTCAATTAGCTAATTTCTATATTTTAGATATCCCAGTTAACAAATCTAATTTAATAATGATTGTAATTTAGCTCGCTCTTTCAAATTAATTACCTAATTTCTCACACCCTAATTAATCAGTTTTTATTAATAATAGTAAAATAATGATGGTTGTTTTTCTTCCCAGGATCCTTAATTAAATAATTAATTTATTTTACAGCATTTCCATTAATTGAATTTTTTTATATCATTATATAAATATATAGATAATTTATTTATGCATTTATTACCTTTTGCCATGCACCAATTAGCGTGCTCAATTATATGATTAATTTTATTTTATTTTATCAATTAGGTCGCTTCGATTACGTGTGGACCTCACATTTCTTATTGCTGAAACTTTCAATTAATATATTTTGTCTTGTTAATCAATTCAATCATTTTGTTTTTTTCAGTTACACTCAATTAGTGTGACTTTTTTTGTTCGTGCATTCATGTATTTTTATTCATGTATTCATACATTTTTGGTCGTGCATTCATACATTTTTAATCGTGCATGCATACATTTTTATTCGTGCATTGATGCATTTTAATTCATGTATTCATCGCACATGCATGTAGTATGTGTTTCTAATTTTATCTGTGTCCTAATAATCACATTTACTTTTGTAATCGTTCACATTTTTTTTATTGCATATGTGTTATTTTTTTGCTATTTTTGCATTTGTTATGTAGTGTTTCTTCTAATTTTATTTCCATAAATACCCTGAATTCTGGCCCAAAATTTCCGTGGAATTCTCAAATTCCTTCATTATTGGCATAAATCTCCCTAAATTTCGTTAAAATTTCCCTGCATTTTAGTTGTCGTATTTCTAATCACGAAATGTTACCCTAAATGTTGCTCTAAAAAATCCTTAATTTTGTCCCTAAATACCTTAAAAGCATTCATTTCCTGAACTGTTTACGTCATGGTAGTTATTGTATATGTCATAAATTCCCAAAAAATATTTGCCTTTAATGGTCTTGAAAATTCTCATCGTTGCTCAAACCTTTTTCTGTGTTGTTTTTTCTTGAAACTATAATTTAGAAGCCTTTTCATTCCCCAGAGCTTTTATTGTTTTAACGCCGGTATTACACAAAATTAGCGACATATGTTCCTCAACTCTTCTTGAAAGATCTTACAGAACAAAATCCTGCCGTAGTTAACACGGGAACCCTCTATTCTTTCATTAAAAGATCGTACGGAATATGATTATCACGGGTAATCTACTATTTTCTCCTTAAATGATCGTACGGAACAAAATATGCTGTAATTAACACGGGTAACCCCAACAGGAGCTCTGTGTTACGCCGAGCTGGGGACGGTATTGCCAGATTCAGGGGCAGAATACGCGTACTTCTTGGAAACTTTCGCGCCCTTGCAAAAGAAAGACAAAAAAGGTAATCTGACCAGCGGGGCTGATAATCCGGGGTTTATGGGGGACAAGGACCCCAAAAAAGGAGACACGGAACCTCAAAACGAAAGCACTGAACCTCACAAAGAGAACACTGACACCCAAAATAGCAGCGCCATTTCGACCAATCAGCGAGCCGCTGTGGCCCCACAACCGACCAATGGGGAGCGTAAAAGCGCGTTCAGATCTGGCAAAGATGGGTTCAGGCAACGGCCGGAGCCGGAAGTCACCAGGGGGGAGTGGTACAGGCCTCTACCAGCCTTCCTCTTCAGCTGGGTGTCCGTGTTGCTGCTCAAGCCTTCATCGCAGGCCATCATCCTACTCACCTTCGCCGAGTATTTGGTCGAGATCTTCTACCTCAACTGCTCTGACTTCGTCGTTGACCCCATCACCGTGAAACTGATAGCGTGTTGTGGCATCAGTGAGTGTTGCCATATCGCTGTCATGCTGGCAGTGTTGTCATACTGGCAGTGGTGTCAAACTGGCAGTGTTGTCATACTGACAGTGGTGTCATACTGCATACTGGCAGTGTTGCCATACTGGTAGTGGTGCCATACTGGCAGTGTTGCCATACTGGTAGTGGTGCCATACTAGAGGTGTTGCCATACTGGTAGTGTTGCCATACTGGTAGTGGTGCCATACTGGTAGTGGTGCCATACTGGTAGTGTTGCCATACTGGTAGTGGTGCCATACTGGTAGTGGTGCCATACTGGTAGTGGTGCCATACTGGTAGTGGTGCCATACTGGTAGTGGTGCCATACTGGCAGTGTTGCCATAAGGCAATGCTGCCACATAGGAGTCGTAGGAATAGCAATGGTGGGAGTTGCAGCAGAAATTCCATTGGGAAAACAACACAAAATTAAACACTTATGGACTCTAAAACAAAAAATATTTGAAATGAAACCCTCAGCCTTGCTGCACTTGTCCTTATTTAAGTTCTGCATGCCCTAATTGCTTGTATTAGTTTTGTATTTCTTGTTAATTTCGTGTGTTGTTGAGTTTTGCATCCCACCCTTGCCACCATCACAATGTGTGGTTTTGTTTGCCGCCTGTGTGAACTGTGTGAATCGCGTGAGGTCTGTAAAATATGTGGTTTGTGTGAGCTGTGTGGTATGTGATGTGAATATGTGTGAATTGTATGATAGAATTATGTTTTGAGTGAAGGAGACACTTTTCATGTGCGTAGTGTATGCAAATTAATTATGAATGTTCATGTGTTTAGTGTGTACTTATTATTGTTGAATATTTTTTTATGCGATGTACTTGCATAAATTCCTAAACCATTTATTGATATATGAATCATTGAATATTTGCCTTACGAAATTCCGTGAAAATTCAAAACGCAAATCAATATTCTTCCGAGTTACAAAAATCCCGTCAAATGTTAATAAAAATACGATACAGATTTTTCAAAGCACGGACTCAAACCACCACATTCCGTAACACGTTGCCCACATTCCAGTCCTGATCACGTTCATCAACGCGCACTCAGTGACGTTGGCGACTAAGGTGCAGAATGTGTTCACGGCGGCCAAACTACTAGCGATACTAGTGATCGTGGCCGGCGGAGTAGTCAAACTAGCCCAGGGCAACACGCAGTACCTAGCCACAGGATTCCAGGGGTCGACTACTCGGCTAGGTGACGTGGCCACTGCCTTCTACAGCGGCCTCTGGGCCTATGATGGATGGTGGGTGAGAGTAGGCCTATCTTTTATTTATTGGTTGGGTATGTTGTTGTTAGGCTTGTTTTGCTTTGGAGTTGAGTTCTTGGCTGGTATGCCTATTTTTTAGTGTGGAGTTGGGGTGCGCAGTTAGTTTTTTCTTTTTGAGTTAAGTTTGTCACATGTAGGCCTATCTTTTAGTCGGGAGTTGGGTGCGCAGTTAGGTTTTTCTTTTGGAGTTGAGTTTGTGACTGGTAGGCCTATCTTTTTTTTTAAAAGGTATTGTTCTGGTATGACTATCTTTGTCAAAAAGGGGGTATTTTTCTGGTAGAACGATCTTTATCATATACTGAGCATTTTTTTTAGTAAGCCTATCTCTATCATATATTATTTTTGTTCTTTTTAGCCTATCTTCGTAATCTAAATTTTTTTTTTGACACGTAGACTTCATATCGTCGTGTGTTTATGTATTTAGTATGTGACTGTATGAAAAAAGTATTTTACGGTGACTAGTGTCAACATGTGTAACTATTGTTATTATATTATTATGTGTCTCTATAATTATTTCATATGTGCGTAAATTGGGGGTATTATATGTGTATAATTGTACCATTTTACACCCACATACGCTAATTACACCTACAAAGTGTATGATTTTTTCCGTTTTCTCAGGAACAACCTGAACTACGTCACGGAGGAACTTAAAAAGCCGTACACGTGAGTTTGTGTGTGGACTGTGTGGTATACTGGGTGTCCCAGTACACAGGGTGTCCCAGTACACAGGGTGTCCCAGTACACAGGGTGTCCCAGCACACAGGGTGTCCCAGTACACAGGGTGTCCCAGTACACAGGGTGTCCCAGTATTGGGACACCCTGAATGTATAGTTTGTATTAATGTTTTTTTATAAGTTTTGATGTATTAAGTCGTGGATTTTCTTCATTTGTGTAGTTATTACAAAGTTCTTATATGGTAAATAGGCCTACATTGCCTTAGGCTCGTGAATATAAAATGAATACAAAAATTATATATATATATAATTATTCATACATATATTAGCTACTTTAAATTAAACTAAAAAAGTATAAAATATATTTTATGTAAAGTTATTTACGTATATAATGGCCTACACATTTTTCTTGTTAGAAATGGCGATTATAAACATGTGTTTGTTCTGGTTCGATTAATGCTTAATTTTTAATGAATACAACATTTTTGTGTACGTAATTTTAGATATGATATTGTGGTGTTCAGTATTGCATCTATTTTTTATGCGGGTGAAATACATCTTTTGTATTTACCCGAACCAACGTGCGCGTTTTGTCGACGACGTACGCTGAAGTACGTTTCATGGAAAACTTACATTGATGTACGTTTTAACTAAAAGCGCACTTCAGTGTACGTTTTAACCTAAACTTACATCAGTGTACGTCTTAACCAAAAACGTACATCAGTGTACGTTCCATCAAAAACGTACACCAGGGAACATTTCATCAAAAACGCACATCAGAGCCTAGTAACGACGTCTACGCTACGGCCACTAACAACGCGCGTACACGACCACTAAGAACGCACATGTACGTGCAGGAACCTGCCGCGGGCAATCATCATCGGCATCCCTATGGTGACGCTGTGCTATATGTTGGTGAACATCAGCTACCTCGCTGTGATGAGCCAGGACGAGCTGCTGGCCTCTGAGACCGTCGCTGTGGTGAGTGTGTGTGTGTGTGTGTGTGTGTGTGGTGCATCGTTTTGTTGGCAGTAACGTGAGTATGGTGACGCCTGTTTGGTGGTGTGTGTGATGGTGCACAGTCTTGTTGGAAATGCTTCCAATTCTAGTGTCAATTCAAGTGTTGGAAATGCTTCCAATTCTATTGTCAATCCAAGTGTTGGAAATGCTTCCAATTCTATTGTCAATCCAAGTGTTGGAAATGCTTCCAATTCTATTGTCAATCCAAGTGTTGGAAATGCTTCCAATTCTAGTGTCTTTCGGGAAAAGATTTCGGAAATTTCACCCCTAGAAATTTCACCTCTAGAAATTTCACCTCTAGAAATTTCACCTCTAGAAATTTCACCCCTAGAAATTTCACCTCTAGAAATTTCACCTCTAGAAATCTCACCTCTAGAAATTTCACCTCTAGAAATTTCACCTCTAGAAATTTCACCTCTAGAAATTTCACCTCTAGAAATTTCACCCCTAGAAATTTCACCCCTAGAAATTTCACCTCTAGAAATTTCACCTCTAGAAATTTCACCTCTAGAAATTTCACCATTAGAAATTTCACCCCTAGAAATTTCACCCCTAGAAATTTCACCCCTAGAAATTTCACCTCTAGAAATTTCACCTCTAGAAATTTCACCTCTAGAAATTTCACCCCTAGAAATNAAATTTCACCTCTAGAAATTTCACCTCTAGAAATTTCACCTCTAGAAATTTCACCTCTAGAAATTTCACCTCTAGAAATTTCACCTCTAGAAATTTCACCCCTAGAAATTTCACCTCTAGAAATTTCACCTCTAGAAATTTCACCCCTAGAAATTTCACCCCTAGAAATTTCACCCCTAGAAATTTCACCCCTAGAAATTTCACCTCTAGAAATTTCACCCCTAGAAATTTCACCTCTAGAAATTTCACGTATCCTCAAAAGAGCCGTATGTTTTGATGGTAAAACGATTTTAATTCATGAGTAATTAGCGTGTGAATAATTGGAAAATAGAATTGTTTTAAAGAACTTAACGGATTTTACATGGCAGTGGCCGGTATTTTTTGCTCGTATTTCCGTGTTGTGTCGAACGTTTGGCAATTTCTATTTTCTTTTCTCCATTTTTAGGTTATTTAGGTAGTAATTTTTTAGGTTTGTCATCATTTATGTTCAATTATTAGTTTGATTTTGTCACTTTCTTTTCGCATTCATTGTTCCTTTGTTCAGTTCCTGTTATTTTCAATTATTAACCAATTTTTTAATTTAGTTAGTAATTTCGCTTTAATCATGTTCATTGTAGTTGTGCATATATATATATACATTTATATACATATATAAATAAGTGCCGAAAGTGTGTATGTATATATATGTAATACATACACATTTATTTGACGTTTTTCATACGCAAAAAATTTCAGTAATGTAGACATTTTAACTAATATATAATGTGTGTTAAATAACATTTAATAATATTTTAATTTAATTAATATTTCATTAAAATAAACATCTAATAAAAGAGACACATTGATCACTCATGCTGTTCAATAAGTGCATCTAATATTTTCTTCAGGGGATTTTTCTCCCTCTCCAACGTATTTCCATGTTGTTTATTACTGAATTTTAAAATTAATTTTGGTGATTTTTTTTTTTCAAGTGAAATAATGTGCTAGTGATTTCTAAAAAAATTATATTTGGTGTTTTTTGTTTGTTTTTAGGTGAAATGTGTTAGTGAATTTTGTTGTTTTTACTAATTGTGTTTACTTTACTTCTCCAATTATCATAATTTAACCCGTTTCCATCAAATTTTCCATCACATATATATGTTTTCCATAAAATTTCTTAATTTTTCTCAAAATTCCCTAATCTATCATCAATTACCCTCGTTTTCCATCAAAGTTTCTTATTTATCATCGAGTTTTGTAATTTTTTACAAAATTCCTTAATTTTCCTTCAAATACCCTAATTTTCCATCAAATTTTCCAATTTTTCATCAAATACCCTAATCTATCATCAAATACTCAACATAATCATCCAATTTCCTTAGTTAAAATTAAATTTCGTACCATACCCTTTGGTTTCCTTATTTATCATAACATTTCTTTATTAACGTTTAGTTCATCAAATTTTTAACGTGAATTACGGAGACTGACCATCAAACTTCACATGTGGAATATACTTCTCTCATTCCCGTGACTGACCGTGGTCTATTTCCCAACAACAACATATTTACACGCTTTCAAGACGATATCTTTCTGATATAACGCTTCGGTTATATACAGTATCTAGGTTTTTTTTAAAAAACACATGTATATCAATTTTATCGATCATAATCACAAGAGATACTCAAATTTTTCCCCTTCTGCATTGATAAATGCATTTATTCTTATATTGTTAGTTTCTATCTGAAGCTTAAAAAAGAAATACAAATTCACGTGCGACGCATCCTAGACACGTTTTGAACGCGTGACAACCATGTCCTAACACGTTCCTAACACGTTTGAACACGGGGCATTCTCACACATCAGCTATTGAGCGATCTGACGTTCTTATGTAGTCTTCTATACCTCTTTATTACATTGTAATCTACTGCTACATTCCTCTTACTCCCGTCACGCAACTCACACCACTGGCACACTTCTCGTACCTCTGGCACACTACTCAGACGAAGCTTATACTTCATTCCCACTTCTGATTCATTTCTCATACTTCTACATTTCTCGTACCTCTGGCACACTTCTCGTAACTCTGGTACACTTCTCATACCTCTGACACACTTCTCGTACCTCTGGCACACTTCTCGTACCTCTGGCACTGTCCTCATACCTTTTGCACACTTCTCGTACCTCTGGCACACTTCTCGTACCTCTGGCACACTTCTCGTACCTCTGGCACACTTCTTATACCATTACCTCATCTCGTACCTCATACCCACTTCTCACACTTCTGGCAAACTTCTCCTACCTCTGACACACTTCTCCTACCTCTGACACACTTCTCATACCTCTGGCACACTTCTCGTACCTCTGGCACACTCCTCATACCTCTGGCACACTTCTCGCCTCTGGGTCACTCCTCATACCTCTGGCACACTTCTCGCCTCTGGGTCACTCCTCATACCTCTGGCCCACTTCTCGTACCTTGGCACACTCCTCATACCTCTGGCACACTTCTCGTACCTTAGCACACTTCTCGTACCTTGGCACACTCCTCATACCTCTGGCACACTTCTCGTACCTCTGGCACACTTCTCATGTCATTACATAAACTCTTCACACTCCTCACACCTCTGGCACTCCCCCAGCTGTTCGGGGAGAGACTGCTAGGAGTAGGGGGAAAAGTCGCCATGATTATTGCGGTCGTCATGTCGACATTCGGGGCAGCCAACGGGTCCGCCTTCACGTCAGGGCGGTGAGTTGCCACGTACACACATTATGTAGCCATCATGTACGGTTATGGTCGCCCGTTACATGTTCAACATTACAAGCATGTTGATACGTACACTCCTGCCAAGGTGGTACTTGACATTCTACATTTCAGTCATGTTCATACATGACATTGACATACTCATCTCAGGATTTCCTAGTGATATGCAATTTATACCAACGAACTTGACCCCCATTTTACACCCATGTAACTATTTCATAATGGTTACCATTTATACACTTGGTTTATGTGGGGAATATTGTGGTAACTTTTGCCCCATGGGTAAAAATATCGTTAGCTCCAGGGATTCGAACCCCTGACCCAATGTACACAGAGTGAGCGCTCTAACCACTCCACCAAAGGCTCCCTGCCGATGATTTGCTATTAAAAAACGCTAAAAACTGGATGCCATGAAACCACAAGGTAAGTTTGATAGAAAGTTTCTATTCGACGACTTAATTCGGTTGCATTTTTTTATTTTTCACCACCTCATGGCGTTTTTTGAGTTTCGTAGATATGGAAATTCCCTACGTTGAATGGTTGTTGTATGCGTCTTTTTGTAGGTTTATTATTGACGTGCGTCGTTTTGTCGAAAGTTGTATTGTTACACGTCGTATTGGTGTTGAAATTTGCCGGATTATTGTGTCGTGAACTTGAGGTTAACTTTTTATCGTTCGCCTTCGTCGCATTTTACGCAATGATGATTGTACTCTTTCTTTCTCTTCTCCTGTTACCCCTTCTTCGTCTTTTGCCCTTTCTCTTTCTTCTTGTACCCTTCTTCTTTGCCCATTCTTCCACTTCTTCTTGTACCCTTCTTCTTCTTCGGCCATTCTTCCTCTTCTTCTTGTACCTTTCTTTTTCTTCATCTGTGCCCTTTCTTTTCTTGTGCCCTTTTTTCATTTTCATCTTCTCTTATCCTTTCTCCTCCTTTTACCCTTTCTTCTTCTCCCTGTAATTCTTCTTCAACGTTTTTTTTCTCCTTCTCATATTGCTCTTCTTTCTACCCTCTCTTTCTACCCTGTATTTCTCCCTCTCTTTCTACCCTCTATTCCCTCCCCCCACCTCGTACCTCCGCCACGCCCGGCAGACATTCGGCACCCGCGTGCTGGGCGCGGCTGCAGTCATCATGCCTCTGGCAGTCACGCTCTCCACATTCGGCGCCGCTAACGGCACAGCTTTTACGTCTGGCAGGTAACGCCTTGTTTCCTGCTGCTCCGGTCCCCTACCTCTGTTTTTTTTTCTTTCGTATTTTTCGATTTCTTTGTTTTTTTCGAATTCTTTGGTTTTTTCAAATATTTTCGTTTTTTCGAATGTTCGTTTTTTTAACTTTTTTCCGAGTGCTTTTGTTTTTCCGAATGTTTTTGTGTTTCCGAATTTTTTGATTTTGTGTCGAGTTCTTTCGTTTTTCTTAAATTATATCGTTTTTTCTCATTTGTTTTTCGAAACATTTTTTCAATCTTTTTCGTTTTTTAATGCCTGTTTTTTCGTATTTTCGTTTTTCAAATTCTTTCGTTGTTTCGATTTTTTAAATTTTTTCGTTTTTTTTCGAATTCTTTGGCTTTTTGAATTCTTTCGTTTTTTTCGAATTCTTTCGTTTTTTTCGAATTCTTTCGTTTTTCGAATTCTTTCGTTTTTTTAAATTTTTCGTTTTTTCGAATTCCTTTGTGCGATTTTTTCATTGAATTTTTTTAATAACTCCTGCGTTTAATGCAGTTCGTTTTATCCGTTTTCCGAAATTTTTTATTTTGCGTCTAGCAGCTAACATTTTTCCATTATTTTGTTATACAAAAGTCTTACGTCAAGATATCCGAGAAGTAGCGGTTTTATTATTTTCCTCTTCTATCTTTTTTCTGCTTTTTTCAACTCGACATTTTCAAAGGAGTCATTTTAGTTCATTTTTCTCGATTTTTCCAACTTTTCCTTTTTACGTGTGGAGCGTGACGTTTTTATTTTGTTGTTGTTTTAGATTTCCAACTCCTGGGTTCAAATTCCGATGTTCCTCGATTGTTTTTTTGTTATTGTTCTTGCAAGTGAAGTTATTTGTGCGTTTATTAACCGGAAAATTAACTCAATATGAGCTTGGTACTCTTCTTCTAGTCAAGGTTTATTTTTGTTACTGCATAGCAATATTTCTTTAATTTGATCTAACCACTATGTTTTAAAATTTTTTATCTTCTTAGGTTTTGTTTCATATTTAATAGATTCATCAACACACTGATTGATTATGTGATGTAAAAAAAATGTTGTCAGGTCGGGATTCGAACCCGTGTTTTCATTCATCGAAGCCGCGGGTTCGAATCTCTCGTTAGTGAAGTTTTATGGTCAATATCAATGCTGATGTTCCATTTTTTCCTGGATTCCGGCTCTTATTCAACATTTTGCGTTAGGTTTGAGAGTTGTAGACTCACTTTTAAATCAAATAATCGTTTATGAAACATTTTTGACATGTTTTTGACGTAGAAATTTTCAGAAACGAAAATGAGTTTTTGTCGATGGAATATGAAGGATTTTCAGTTCATCGCCGAAGGACACAACCACAGCGGTGAGAAAATATAAAATCTGATGGGATTCGAACCTGCAACATTCTTTAATCATCTCCTTTATGCTGTTTTCACGCTTCCGGGGGAAAAATTTTTGAATTTTTAAATGAAATAATATATGCGAAAAATAAAATTCAAATTTTAAGAACCAGAAATTTGTTAATTACATTGATGCTAAATATAGCGTTGTTTTAATGGGTAGGTATTTTTCATACATAGTAAATTATATGTACATTTATTATATGTAACGTATGCACATACACGTGTCTAGGTTATGAAATAGGCTGCGTTCACATTGTCACTCTTTTCGACACTCTTGAGTGTCGGTGCGACGGGCACATGCACTGTTGCCGGGCTTGCAGACGGGCAGAGTGAGACTCACTTGGGCATTCTTCCTTGCCATTCTTTTCACCACTCTGCCAGTCACTCACTCGAGCTTCCGTCGGTGCCTTGATGTGGGAGGGGAAGGTTATGTGCGCCGTAGCCTGTAGCATGTTATCAGAATACGCTTGGACACGCCCAGGTGTTGAGAGACTGATAGAGTTCTACCGCAACCAAAAATGTTTGTGGTGAACCTCAAATGTAAAAACTGGAATATTAAAGAAAGAGGTTCTTGACGAGACTTGCTTGTGCGTGGAGCGCGACACCGTTCCTTGTCGCGTCTGAAAGGCAACTGAGCCTTCTGCTGCCCGCCTGCAGTGCTCTGCACTGCGTTCTTCTAGTGTGAACACTCGTCACTCTTTTGCAACGTGCACTTGCCCCGTGACCCGAGGATGTAAGTGTCGAAAGAGTGACAATGTAAACGCAGCATTCATCGTTGATTAACATACGCTTCAAATAGTTAATAAATATATGTGAGGATGATTTTATCATTGACGTCACAAGCACAATTTCAGTTTTGTTTGTAATTCAAACATGGTAACTAATGCATAAATATTTTATTATTAAAATCATTTTTTCACGTGAAACATTTAAATTAGCAAAATTTCTAATCGTAATGAAGGTAATCATGTAGAAAACTAGTTACTAACGGGCATAAACGAGAGAAAAAACAATAGCAAGGCACGTAATGGTCAAAACAGTGACAACAATATTAATAACGTGGAATAACCTCAACAAAGGTAATTATGCGTGAAAACAGTAAGGTAATTACATAAAAATAACCAAGTAACAATACGGAAATAACCTAAAAATAAAATAACCTAACCTAACCTATTACGGAAATAGCCTAAAATAACCTAACCTAACGTAACCTAACCGCATAAAAACACGCGCAGGCTGTGCTTCGTGGCAGCACGTGAGGGCCACATGGTGGACGTGCTCTCCTACGTACACGTGCAAAAGAAGACGCCCTCCACCGCACTCATATTCAACGTTCGTACTGAGTGGTGTTCTGCGTGTGCTCAACTTGTGTTGATTAAGTGTTTTCAATTTGTAAAAATAAGATGGGTGGAATTTGTAGTAATTATTTCCAATTTGTGTTAATTACTTGTTTTGAATTTGTTTTAATTAGATTAAATTAGCCTTTAGCCTAGATTTGGGGCTCCCCTAGCCCAGATTAGGGGCTCCCCTAGCCCAGACTAGGGGCTCCCCTAGCCCAGACTAGGGGCTCCCCTAGCCCAGACTAGAAGCTCCCCTAGCCCAGATTAGGGGCTCCCCTAGCCCAGATTAGGGTCTTCCCTAATCTACATTAGAGGCTTTAATTTTGCATTTTAATTAAGTTGAATTGAATTAGTTATTCTTTAATTATGAATTTTAATTAAGTTGAATTGAGGTTTGAAGAAGGAAGATTCAAAGTTCAAATTTTGATATTTAAAGTTTTTATGAGGATAATGTGTGAGGTTAATTAGGATGATGTGAGATTTCAATTAGGATGGGAATTTTTTCAACCGAGACGGGTTGAGACGTCAATTAGGATGGTGTATAATGTTAATTAGAATGGTATGATTTCAAGTAGTTAATTTTAGGTTATAGTTGGGATGATGCTCTGTCCCAAGGCAGCTGATTTGAATAATTAATTTTTAGATGCCTATTAAGATCATTAAACTTTTAATTTGGGTAATGGTAAAATTAAATTATTGAAGAAGCAGTCATAATATATCATGGCTCTAATTTTAATAGATTAAGATTTTGATTATTGGTATTTATGATCCCATTATAAAGTTCTCATAACACAATTTTTTACTTCTAATAATTTTCTAATTTTTAATAATTTCATGTAATAGATTTGGACCTCAATGAGCAATTTCCCGAAGGAGAATTTGAATTTTTTTGCAAATTGACTAGTTTATTTTATTTGTTCTCTTTGTTTTGATGTACATAATTTCTAGGCTGAATTAAGAAATTAGAAAATTTTAAGTAGCAGGAAAATGGATTTTTTTTAGTATAAGTGAAAGTTTCTGATTAGATGATTGAAGATTTCAGGCATGATTATTCCTAAATCTAATTTAGAGTGTTGACAATTTTAATTAATGTTATTTACAATTATGATGACTGTAACTGAAAACAATAATAAAACATCATCTGTATTTCTAATTGCAGAATTGAAATTTTAGTTTTATAATAAATGACTTCAATAAATCCAATACTTAATAAGCGTTTTCGGATTTGAAATTGGGGTTAAACTAATTTATGAATTATTTGGGAGGATTTAAAGTTTTGGGAGGATTTTTGGGAGATTTGGGAGGATTTAAAGTTTAATGCGTCAGGATTTTTCAATTCTTGAATTATAATCATTCCATTAGGATAATCTGCAACTTCAATTAGGATCATTTAAAATTTTAATTACTGGTATTTAAACTTGCATTTAATACAATTAGAAATTAACTCAATATTCCTAACGAAAGAGTACTTTTATAAGAGCTTTCTTCATCATGAGTTGCAAAAAAATGGTTTCCGGATTTTCAAACCTTTGGTTATAACAAATCGTAAGTTTTTCAATAAAAGTTTGGGTCGGAAATAAGTTTCATCAGACAAAACAACAAAAATTTGTAACATTATTGACGTTTTTATTTTTAGCCCAAATGTACATGTAGCGAGTAAAGTACATACACATCGCATGTATTGTGGTGCACGTTTCATGACACTAAAGCAACACACATGAAGCACAAATTCAAAAAAGCGCTCAATTATATTTCTGATATAGTGATACCATTTCTTAACACTAAAATACGACATAACTAACTCTCATTTACAATAATTTGTGCGGTATTTATATGCGGAACAATCACCACCAGGCGGCAATCGCTCTCCTGATGGTTATCCCATCGGATATTGGCTCCCTCATCGATTTCTTCAGCTTCACGGCGTGGATATTCTACGGGGGCGCCATGGTGGCGCTGCTGGTGCTTAGGCGCACGCGTCCTAACGCCTACAGGCCTTATAAGGTGAGCTCCTATTGGTCAACGAACCGTAGTGGCGGTGTGAGGTGAGTTCTTATTGGTCAGCGTGCCGTAGTGGCGGTGTGAGGTGAGTTCTTATTGGTCAGCGGGCCGTAGTGGCGGTGTGAGGTGAGTTCTTATTGGTCAGCGGGCCGTAGTGGCATTGAAGAAAAAGTTCTCATTACTGAACAGCCTGCAATAATAATATAATAAATCTGCAAACTCTGAAAGTAATGAAGCAAAACAATTAGAAACATGTAGTCTTTACACGCTTACAATATCGTATATATTTTGTACCCGTCTGATATTCATCCTAGTATGATGTAAAATTATTGCTTGATATTTCAACTAAGTTAGATATTCATTATGTGTTAAAAGCCATTTGAATTAAAAGTATGGTACAAGGCAGAAAAGTACATTCATATATCCCATTATTCTACCAATGCCATTATTTAGTTATTGAATTCTCCAACCTTTTGTTATATGGGAAATTAGTCATTTATTTAAATAAATGCCATTAAATACATTAGTAAACATGCCAATCATTTCCCCATATCAAAATAAATCCAATTATTTTATAACTAATTAGCCAACACCTGTATCACATTCAGGGACTAAGTACAACAGTAATTGGAGGGCAAATATGCAGAGTGTCCCAACCCACAAAACGTAGAATTTTAGGACACTCAAGTTAGAGGCGTGGTGTTCATCGCAGGGTTGCCACACTGGCTTTTCCTAGCCAAGTTACTAACTAGGAACTGAACTAGGAACTAGGCCACTCTGCCTGAAAGTTACTAACTAGGAACTGAACTGGGAACTAGGCCACTCGGCCTGAAAGTTACTAACTAGGAACTGGACTAGGAACTAGGCCACTCTGCCTGAAAGTTACTAACTAGGAACTGGACTAGGAACTAGGCCACTCTGCCTGAAAGTTACTAACTAGGAACTAGGCCACTCTGCCTGAAAGTTACTAACTAGGAACTAGGTCACTCTGCATATTTGCCCTCCAATCACTATAGCAATTATACCACAATAATTAATAATTTACCGCTTGGATTACCACTAATAATGGCAATCCGTGGTCGCAGTTCCCTTTTTTTACCACGTTCCCTGAAGCTATTAGATTACATAATCATTTATTCTAGGGAGTCTACACGTCAGGGGGACACAACTATTGGATCTATGGGAACTAGCGCTCCAAGGGGGAATGTGTGAGGGCCCGAGCTAAGGGTTGGGTAGGCTTTCTTTTTGTTGAAATAAAATGTGTTTTGTTATGTTAAGGATCACTTTTTTCGGTTGACTGCTGTCCTGTTTTTCAGCACCTACTACTTTTTTCTTCAACTTTTGTCTTGTTTCATGAACTTCTTTCTCAACTTACTGTTTCTATGCCTCTTCTGTATAGATTTCTCGTTCCCCTAACTCCTTAATGGTGCCTTCCTTCTTCCTCTCTTCGATACGCTCTTTTTTGTAGCGGTTAGGGAGGCTTAAACTAACATATAGTCTAATCTCATGCGCTTTCTGCATAGATTCCGCGTTCCCTCATCTCCATACTAAATGGTGCCTTCCTCCTTCCTCTCTTCGATACGCTCTTCTTAAACTAACATAATCTAATCTGTATTCGCAGGTACCAATCGTGATCCCAATCCTGGTGTTGATCGTCTCAATCTACCTCGTGATTGGCCCAATCATCGACAACCCCCAGATTGAGTACCTGTACGCAACGTGTTTCATTCTCGCTGGTATTATCTTCTACGGGCCCTTCGTACACCGGCGCTACGTGCTGCCTGGCATGGGTGGGTGGTGTGACTATACCGGCTTATTTGGTTGTGACTTATACCCGCTTACTTGGTTGTGACTTATACCAGTTTACTTAGTTGTGACTTATACCAGCTCACTTGGTTGTGACTTAAACCAGCTTACTTGGTTGTGACTTATACCAGCTCACTTGGTTGTGACTTATACCAGTTTACTTTGTTTTGACGTAACCAGCTTACTTGGTTGTGACTTAAACCAGCTTAGTTGGTTGTGACTTATACCAGCTTACTTGGTTGTGACTTATACCAGCTTACTTGGTTGTGACTTATACCAGTTTACTTGGTTGTGACTTATACCAGCTCACTTGGTTGGGACTTATACCAGTTTACTTAGTTTTGACGTAACCAGCTTACTTGGTTGTAACTTAAACCAGCTTACTTGGTTGTGACTTATACCAGCTTACTTGGTTGTGACTTAAACCAGCTTACTTGGTTGTNGCTTCCTAGACGCCAAAAAAGCGTCTTTGGCGGTTGAAAGCTTCTTAGACGCCAAAAAAGCCAATATGGCGATAGAGAGCTTCCTAAACGCCAAAAAAAGCGTCTTTGGCGGTTGAGAGCTTCCTAGACGCCAAAAAAGCGTCTTTTGCGGTTAAAAGCTTACTAGACGCCAAAAAAGCGTTTTTGGCGGTTGAGAGCTTCTTAGACGCCAAAAAAGCGTCTTTGGCGGTTGAGAGCTTCCTAGACGTCAAAAAGCGTCTTCGGCGGTTGAGAGCTTCCTAGATGCGATAAAAGCGTCTTTGGCAGTTGAAAGCTTCCTAAACGGCAAAAAAGCGTCTCTGGCGGTTGAGAGGTCCTAGACGCCAAAAAAGAGTCTATGGCGGTTGAGAGCTTCCTAGACGCCAAAAAAGCGTCTTTGGCGGTTGAAAGCTTCCTAGACGCCATAAAAGCGTCTATGACGGTTGAGAGCTTCCTAGACTCCAAAAAAGCGGCTTTGGCGGTTGAAAACTTCTTAGACGTCAAAAAAGCGTCTTTGGCGGTTGAGCGCTTCCTGGACGCCAAAAAAGAGTATTCGGCGGTTGAGAGGTTCCTAGACGCCAAAAAAGCGTCTAAGGCAGTTGAAAGCTTCCTACCCGCCAAAAAAACGTCTATGGCGGTTGAGAGCTTCCTACACGCCAAAAAAACCTCTTTGGCGGTTAAGAGTTTCCTAGACGCCAAAAAAGCGTCTTTGGCGGTTGAGAGCTTCTTAGGCACCAAAAAAGCGTCTTTGGCGGTTGAGAGCTTCCTAGACGCCAAATAAGCGTCTTTGGCGGTTGAGAGGTACCTGAACGCTAAAAGAGCGTCTTTGGCGGTTGCGAGCTTCCTAGACGCCAAAAATGCGTCAATGGCGGGTGAGAGCTTCCTGGTCGCCAAAAAAGCGTCTTTGGCGGTTGAGAGGTTCCTAGACGCCAAAAAAGCGTCTCTGGCAGTTGAGAGGTCCTAAACGCCAAAAAAGCGTCTATGGCGGTTGAGAGCTTCCTAGACGCCAAAAAAAGCGCCGCTGGCGGTTGAGAGCTTCCCGGACGCCAAAAAAGCGTCTTTGGCGGTTGAAAGCATTCCAGACGCCAAAAAAGCCTATTTGGCGGTTGAGAGCTTCCTAGACGCCTGAAAAGCGTCTTTGGCGGTTGAAAGCTTCCTTGACGCCGAAAAGCGTCTTTAGCGGTTGAGAGCTTCCTAGACGCCATAAAATTTTTTTTGGCGGTTGAGAGCTTCCTAGACTCCAAAAAAGCGTCTCTGGCGGTTGAAAGCTTCCTAGACGCCAAAAAAACGTTATATGGCGGTTGAGAGCTTCCTAGACGCTAAAAAAGCGCTTTTCTCGGTTGAGAGCTTCATAGACGCCAAAAAAGCGTCTTCGTCGGTTGAAAGCTTACTAGACGGTAAAAAAGCGTCTATGGCGGTTGAGAGCTTCCTAGACGCCAAAAAAAGCCTCTTTGGCGGTTGAGAGTTTCCTTGACGCCAAAAAAGCGTCTTTGGCGGTTAAAAACTTCCTAGACGCCAAAAAGCGTTTTTTGCGGTTGAGAGCTTCTTAGACGGTAAAAAAGCCCATTTGGCGATAGAGAGCTTCCTAGACGCCAAAAAAGCGTCTTCGGCGGTTGAGAGGTACCTGGACTCTAAAAGAGCGTCTTTGGCGGTTGAAAGCTTCCTAGACGATAAAAATGCGTCAATGGCGGTTGAGAGCTTCCTGGTCGCCAAAAAAGCGTCTTTGGCGGTTAAGAGTTTCCTAGACGTCAAAAAAGCATCTTCGGCGGTTGAGAGGTTCCTAGACGCCAAAAAAGCGTCTTTGGCGGTTG
>JACJUY010013905.1:0-18767 GCA_014220935.1 Platorchestia sp. MABIK | reverse complement strand
ACTGCACCCCTTCCCCCTCTGGGACCACTGCACCCTTCCCTCTCTGGACCCACAGCACCCCTTCCCCATAGTAATGCGGTGCATTTTCTTAAATTTAATCTAATAAAAATGTTTGGCCTCCAACGTAAAATTGTCTCTAGTGGAGTAATAATTTTTGTTGTTCATAATTCACGTGTTCGCTCTTAAATTTAAAAAGAGTCTTTAAAAATCTTTTTGTAGTCTTTGAAATTTCAGAAAAAGATAGAATTTTAGGCGATCTTCTGAGGCTGGAGAAGGGTTGCATAGGCTCTCGCTCATCTTTCTGGTTACAAAACATGTCAAGGGATGAAAAAATTTTCTACCATAATTGAAATCTTTGACAAGCACCGACATGCTCTTCTACCCCAGTGATAGCTTGTTTTCACATGGTATTTCAAGCTTAATTAATGACGATTGAACAATTGCTGCTGATTGAAAAAGAGTTTGAGCCATTCCTTCAATGACTCCGATCCCAATAGTGCGAGATACAGAGTGTTGTACATGTCTCTTTTTTCCTTTTTATAATCTCTCTTCAGCAAGAACTTCCTCATGCATATTGCCTTGGCTTTCTGTGTTTCGTCTGTCAAATAATTCTTTTCATAGTGAATGATTATGAGAGTAGTTGCGGTGACAATAATAGTACAAGTGATAATGAGAGAAGTGCCGGTGACGATAAGAGTAATGTCGGCAATCATCATTTTCTCTGAGTTTTGATTTGTCGGAATTTTGGCGTTTCTTCATTCCATGGGTGAATAAAGAACATCAAGTAACATAGAATGGGAGCGTATTTTAAATTTTCTATTGCTAAAATGTTCATTTAGATGCAATTATGATACTAGCCTGTAGAGGTGACATGCAAGACACCGATGATGCGACCGTTGTGGTTGAGTGCCATGCTCAATCCCTCGAGCAAGCTGGACGATATGTCCAAGCTTGTTTATTTTAGAGATGTGGTTTCGCAACAGCAAAAATATATCGGAAAGTCGATAAAGAACAAGATTTTAAGAGAACATAATCAGATGTTGAGGTTCATTGTTCTATCACTGCGGTTTCTATCGTTATTTTCAAGGCAGATCTCGCGAACATTGTAAAATAATATTAATGTCTCATTCATACGTAAACGGCCGTCCTAAAAACTCGTTCAAATGAAAATGAATTGAAGTATTGAATCCCGTTGAATCTGAGATTCTCCTCATTTTTTGTTAGAATAAATTGAAATCGAAATCCCAATGCGTTGATAGAGTTTCTCCTATTAATAGAAAAAATTAAGACGTGAAGTCTCAAAAACAAGCAGAGGGAGTTCAATACATTTTTTTCATCGCTGGAAACCAATTAACACTTTGACCGCAACGTGCGCCACTGGTGGCCACGGAGGGGATTTTCATACTGCTGCTGACCGACCAGTAGTCAAACTCAATTTTTGTAAAATACTTAATTAAAGTTAAATGAAGACATGATCCAGTTAATGTTTGCTATTTTTGAAATTTCCTAAAACGATTAACTTCAAATTTGAGTTAAATACTAAACATCATTTTAACCAATTGCAGTGAAAGTGGTAAAAATGATTAAACCCAATTACTAAGAGAGGGAGTTAGATTTGTAAGTTTTCCCTTATTTTTTAGGATTAGATAATGATAAATTAAAAAGATAATTTTAAAAGTGATTTAAGAAGATAATTTTTGTAAGTAATTCAAGAAGTTAATTTTTAAAAATTTATTAAAATTACATTTTCTAGAAGCAAATGAAAACGACCATATTTGGAAGCAAATAAAAATGATAACTTTCTAGAAACGAATGAAACCGATAATTTCTAAAAGCAAATGAAAACTACAAATCCACATAAGCGAAACAATCTGGAATTAAATAAAAACGACCATTTCAAGAACCAAATGGAAACTATAAATCCCTGTAAGCGGAACCATTCTAGAATAAAATAAAAACGACAAATCCCAATAAATGAAACCCCTTTCTTGGCTGCCCGCAGAACGAGACGATCCAGCACAACGTGTCGGCGCGAGTGATCGTGTCGAACCAGACGCTGGTTCTGCAGAGCGTCGCGCGGCAGCAGACCGGCCCGTACCGTTGTGGCGCCCGCAACGCCGTCGGCCAGGGCGTCAGCGAGCCCGTTCTGCTCCACGTGCTCTGTGAGTAATGTTAATGGAGTTGCTGGCGTTCTGAGGTGATAAATTTTTCACGTCATTAACCCGTTCGCTGCCACTGGACGCACATGTGCGTTCAGCGGTCTCATGTTAAGTAAGGTTGTAAGTTGCTGAGTTTAGAAAACGACTTTAATGACCGAAAAATGCCTAAGACGTGTTAATTTTACTTCGAATGCTCAAATCTCTTCTAAAAACGATGTTGAAATAATTGAAATGCTGTTCATGCACACCGATACGTAAATGAACAATTTACCTAGCGGTGCTCTTATGCCCCAATAGGCAGTCAACGTATTAAGGGGAGGTACTACCCTGGACACTTTATCTAATTTACGAAATTTTTCAAATTTCCCTGTTCACGTTTCAATTGCACCTAGAGGAACGAAAATGCACACAGATATATATAAAATCCCCTCAGGGGGATACTACTATTGCATCTATGGGAATTAGCACTCCCAGGGGAAATGTGTGAGGTCCCGAGCTGAAAGTTAGGTAGGCCTCTTTTTGTCGAAACAAAATGTTTTCTTTACTATGTTAAGAACCACCTTTTTCGGTTCACTGCTGTCCTGTTTTCCAGCACCTACTACTTTCTTCTTCAACTTTTATCTTGTTTCATGAACTTCTTTGCCAATTTACTGTTTCTACGCCCTTTCTGCATAGATTCCGCATTCCTTAATATCCAAACTAAATGGTGCCTTCCTCTTTCCTCCCTTCGATACGCTCTTTTTTTGTAGCGATCAGGAAAGCTTTAACTAACCTATAATTTAATCTAATCTGACAGATGTGTAAAATTGATTTCTGAACACATTTAATTCCATAAAATTCTCCTAAACAGTAATCTAATCCTCCATAAAATCATCACATCCTCTTCGAAAAACACTGCCAATGCACAACAATTTCCTCACCTTTCTTATAATAATTCGGTGCTAATTGGGAATATTTTGGGTCTTTCAAGCAGTCAATGACTCCTCTGTAAAATCATACAATCTTACTCCAAAAGTCTTTCCTTAAATTCATCTAATCTACCATTAGGTCATCTGGACATTCTTAAATTGTTTGGTTAGTTTCCAGAATTTCTTGTCCTCCTCATACTCACTTGTTCCTCATCTGCAATTCTCCAATCTTCGTCTTTAATTATCTCATCCGCCTCAACCTGATGGATCTTCCTTAAAACCGTATCATCGTGTTTAGAACCATCTCCTGTTCTGAGACCCCATCACTGTCTTCCTTCTTCGTTTGTAATTATCTCAACCCTCTCAACCTGATGCATCTTCCCTAAAACCGTATCATTGTGTATAGAATCATCTCCTGTAATGGGACCCCATCACTGCACCACCAGTCTGTGGTGTTCAGTGGCTGCAGAGAGCGCCGGTCTCCGGCAATTAAGGCGGAGTTAAGGCGTTATGGAAGCAATTAAACTCATCTCCCAAAGTTCAGTGATCTGCCGGGTCTTGTGTGTGTGTTCGTCAGCAAGATAGGCAATCTCCCTTAGTTACTGCAGTGTTGATTGCCCTCGATATTACCTCTCATTTACGCATTCAATCACGATAGGCTATTGATTGCTAGGGTCATGTCGCTGCGACGCCACCTGTTGCTGTAACGGAGACGCTCCACAATAGTTGTTAAACTGATGTTGGCTTTAACTTCTGAGCAAATGTATTTTGAGCTTGCATATGTAGTGGTTTATGTTACTCTGAAGAGAGATGAGAAATCATGATAATAATTGAAGTAATTGTAAAAATAATAATGGGAATGAAAATAATATAAAAATAATGACAGGATTGATCATTCACAAGATAATAATGTACAGAATGATCTCACAGAGTAATTACTGATGAGAAATATCAAGCTACTATTAAATTTATTCAACATCACTGCTTATTTTGTATCGTTTCTTTTATTTACCGCTTGACTTGCTATCCTGATTTTGATTATCCATGTAACGATTGACAAAGCTTAGTTATTCTTATTCTATATGCACGACAGTTCCATGATGTTCGAAGGAATTTTATGTACGAAATTTTTTACAATCGTCACAGAGAGAACGTTACCATTTTCCACAAGCTAAAAAAACAAAATTGTTTTTTCTCTCATTTTTAACTGTAACAGTTAAAAAATATTAAATGTCACACCTTTGGATGCTTAATTAGAATCTTTTATAACATGTCTTTAAATATTTTCCATTTATTTTAAAATGGTAGGTTCATTCATATATTCTTATCAGTAGGCGTACATTATACATTTTGGAAACATTTACTGGCTAATTACACAAGTTTCATACAAAATCTTCCGTCGCAATCCTCAACAAAGCACGCGGCGATGAAAAACAGATAATGAAATAATGTAAGTGCATATTGTACGTTAAATTTTAATCGAAGGCAAACAGTCTTACTTTGTGAAGAACAACAACAATCATCAAAATATTTCCTCGCATTGAACACAAACAATCCCCTAAAAATGAGGGGAAAAATCCTTTTCTATACGAGTTCTTCATCATAGCAATATTTCCGAGCATTGAATACAAGTAATCCTCAAAAGTATGTGAAAAAATCCTTTTTAAACAGAATTCCTCATCATCGAAATATTTCCTAGCATTGAACACAAATACTCCCCTAAAAGTTATGAAAAATATCTTTTCTAAAAGAGTTGAGAGACCTCGAATCTCCGGCTTAACTTTCCCTGTGATCGAGTTCTTTGCTACCAACTCTCCTGTTGCACGCCAGCGCGTCGTTATACGAGTAAGAACTTGCTCGAGGCGCACCGAGGGGAATTTCGTGCGCACACACACCAATTTAACAGCTACGACTTTAAGCAAAGTTTAATTGCACTCTAAAAATTTGTTGTAGAACCGCGAATCCGAAGAGCACTTCAGGGAATATCTGCTACTCGGCTTTAAATGTACAGGTTCATTTCATTGCCTATGCATTGAAATTTTTGAAGGTCTCTCAAAACTGTGTGTGATTTTTGAAATGTTTGTGGTCAAACTGAAGTTTAACTTCATCGAACAGGTCGAATATTTCATCAAAATGAAGTCTTGTTACATCAAAACAGTTTTACTCCAATCATATGCAGTTTTACCTATCAAAATGCAGTTTAAATTGATTTGATCAAAATGCAGTTTGAAGTGATTTCATCAAAATAAAATTTGATTTGATCGCGATGAAGTTTGATGATGGTTCAAATATGAGGAAAATTGCTTATCATTTTACTCACACTGTAAATCTTTTAAATTGCACAACACTGTGGCCAATAAAAAAGTGAATTTTTGTTGTAACTATCATCCTCAGGTTACAAACGTCCAGAATTTTTTTTATTTACATCAATAAAAATTCAAATCCAATACTTGAGCTACGTTAGACGCCATAAAAATGTTAAAAATCCAAGTTCAAGATGACTAGAAAAACAAAATTTGTTCAACATGAAGTGCACAATCACAAGATTTCAAGGATTTCAATACATAATGGTGCATTCCTTTCCTCTCTTAGGAACACATTGTGTAGTTAGGAGCTCCCACAAACTTATAATTTAATACAATCACAATATCAAAATAGATCAAGTAACAACGACTATTCAGTAGAACGTTCAAAGATTTAGAAGGATGAGCTATTCACATTTCATGCTGGTGCTAAAACAGGTAAATATAAAACCATTTACTATCCCTTGTTCCTCATTATGAACGGTTGTGGGCAACTTTCGTTTATTGACGCTGACTTGAAACCTCAACCCACAAAAAAGTCGGAAAATTAATGCAAAAAAGTTTTTAATTCAATTGAAAAAGTTATTGAACAAAATGTACCTATCAATGTTATAGTGAGTTGCTTTGGAATGGGTCCGATCCACAGCTCCATCAGATAATTTTTGTTTTGCGCGACTAATGGTGGATCGGATTTAGGAATATTATTTCACTTTCCACAACAAAATTTTTAGAAAATTCGTCTTCTTTAAACTTTTAAAATATTTGCAGACTAATGATGCGGTTGATTCAAAACCATCATTTCGCACTCAAACACTCCGAATAAATCGGCCAAATTTACATAAACAAACATTAGTTCCATGCCGCATTTCACAGCGCATTTTATACAAGAGTTGCTTGTTTGAGGCTAGAAGTTTTTACGCGAATAAAATTTTACTTAAAAATTAAGTGAAACAAATGCTATTACACCGTCACTCGCAGTCAAAGGCAGCCTCCTGGGTCTCAAGCTTGAGCCATTTTGGCTTTTGACGACAACATGAGTTGCATATGCTCTCTTCATCTAGGAACTGCATTCCTGCTCGAATATTACTTCATAGAAACATTTTCTGGCTATCCCGTACGAGTTGGGACGGCGAAATACTTTCGGTTCAGATGTTTCCCTGAAAGCCCTGCCTTTTTTTAAAATCTGGGTTTGACCCTTGTAGAATTTTTGGAAAGCTTGCCTATGTTTGCTCGGCAAAACTGGCGTTTTTGTATAATTGGACTTGGTGATGGCTGCCTCCGACTAAAAGGTGTCACTGCAGCAATAAAACCTCCACTGCCCGCCCTTCTCTTGCCGGCTTTTAGCAGCCATCTTGTTTTTGCTAGGGAGTAAAAGCTTTGTTTGAAGTCTTAAATTTGCTAATTACATTCTAATTTGACTACATGTTTGCATCTCATTATTTCAGTGCCTGTAAAATCCTGAAGGCTCTCATTAATATCTCTCATTCATTTATTTTTTGACATCAAACGAGCAGTTAAAGTTTCTGTGGCTTATGTCATCAAACGCACAGCATCGTAATTTTTGTCAGACCTGAAATGCAGTATTTTATAATTCTTCCTAAGTTGGCTAGTAAAATTTGCGTGAAATTAGATTCGCTTCAGTTTCACATCAAGTCCTTTGTGTCGTATATTCCAGCTCTTACGAATCTCTACGTTTGAAAAACTTATTTCATTTTTCAACCTACTGGTCTTTAATTTATTCTTAGATTAAAATAAGTTTGGCCAATCTCTGGTATATCATACTTTTTGATACAACGCAATGATTATCAAGTATTCAATATTTAGTTCAATTTATTATTGTTATGTTAGTTCGAAGGTCTCTAGCCAACCCAAAGGTGATCACAAGAGAAGCGAAAAGAAGGGACCATTCAGTATGGATTATAAAAAATTGAGTTACATTAGGTGAGTTCGTTTGAGCTTTCCTTACTGCAACAAAAGCATTTAAGGAAGAGGAAAGATGGTGGTATCTTTTTGTATGGTGATAAGGGAACGAAGAATTCTATGCTCACGGGGGTTTTCTACAAAAAATTCATTGCGCACAAATACATTAGTTAAGAAGGCAGGCTATGAAGCAACTTAAAAGTTACAGAAAGTTAGAGGTACTGTAAAAAAAGACTGCAGTACACCGAACACGACGATTAATAAAAAAACATTTTGACAAAAAGAAGGTTTATCTAGTTCTTAGCTCGGGACCTCATAATTTCCTCCCGCGAGAACTAATTCTCATTGATACAATAGATGTATCCCCCTGAAGCTGAGTAGATAGATTGTGGGAAACTGGGAGTTTATGTACAACATGTGCTTCCATACAGGGTACCCTGCGCATAAAAACAGTTAGTTAAGAAGGAGGGAAATGACGATACGAAAATATAACGAAAAAAGCGTGAAAACTGGAAGTAGAGTAAGGACGGAAGGAAGGAGTTCCTAAGGCCAATCTGTAGATGAGGTAACCTAATAGCATTCCCCCAGAGGACCAATGTCCCCATCACATAGGATAGATAAAGAACTAACTTGACTTATGGCTTATCGTGTGCCCCTTAAGGGGATTTCATTAAAATAAAGGCAAAATATATTATTATTTAGTATGTAGCAAGATCAAAAGTCATTTTTATTAGTGAAATTTTTATTTTGGCCATTGTTTTTTGTTATTCAAGTCGACCAACTTGCATGTTCGAGAAGGGCTAACACATTGTGTAATTTTTCGCCAACCTATTCTTTCTTCCTGAGATGTATTTCTCGAGAAAAATATTTTCAGCAGAAGTTGAAGGAGTGACATAACGAGGAAAAATTGCTCCTGCACTCACTATTGCAGTTCGAAGTAATTAGTACAGTGTCTCAGTAAGTTGAGTGAGAAAGTTGTAATCGGATTTGAAAATTGAACGCCAAGATAGGAGCTTCGTAGGACACATTTTTGCAGGTCATCGCTTTTGCCACACCGATGAGCGCTCATCATCGATCACAATCTCACATGGCAAGCTCACCAAAAAAGCTGGAACATGTTTATAAAATTCATTGAGGAATTTGAGAATTAAATGCGCTTGTTGAGAAACGAAAAACTCTCATCCGGTGTAACATCAAAGAGCTAATTAACCAAATTCACAATTCTTTTTGTCTTGTTTTCCGCGTGATCGTATCAAAAGGAAACAAGAAAGTAAAAATATGCTAACTTCGTTAAAAATCTTCAATTAATATCGAGTAAATTTCGTTGATGCTGATCTGATGCTGCTTCAAAATAAGTAACGACGATTCTCTAGGCCCCATTTTACAGGCAAGGTAGTAGCTCGCTGAAGTGGTCGGTGAGCGGCGGTCTGAGTGTTAAATGCGCTCATTCGAGAGCAGGATCTTGTATAACACCCGCTGCTGCGCATGCGTCGAAAGCTGCCATTATTGAAAAGATTTCTTTGTTTTAATGGAAATTCAGAGCGGTTGTGCCTGATATTCAACTCCCCGGATGATTTACAAAGGAAAAATTTTTTATGAACAAAAAAGTTGCTAATATGCTATGCATTACGCCCATAAATATCTAACGAAAAACTTTATTACATATATTGTCAGGCATGCATCTTAGTGAAAAAAGTTTTTCAATATTTTGCTTGCGACACAGGGTGTAAAGAAATTAAGAAGGTAAGCCTGAAGAGAACAATTGAATCACATGTAATAAACATCATTTACTATATGTACCATACTATATATAACATCCACATTCCCCAGTTTGTTTCATTTATGCATGCATGTGTATGTGTGTATATACAGTACGTAAATATATGTATACCTGTGTGTACATACCAATACACACTCGAGGGATACAACTAGTGTATCTACATATGGGAATTAGCGTTCCTAAAGGAAAAATGAGAGGTCCCGAGATAAGAGTTAGGTATGCCTTCTTTTCGTTGAAGCGAAATGTTTTTTGCTTTCTTAAGAATCATTCTTTTTCGTTTCAATGCTGTCTTGTTTTTCAGCGCCTCTGGCTGTCTTCGTCAACTTTTGATATTGTTTCCTAACTTTTCTCCTCAACTTACTGTTTTATGCGCTGGGGATCTTGTGTGGGAACACACCTTGTGCATAGATTCCGTGTTCCCTTAATCCTTCATTTTGAACATATTTGTTGAGGTAATGGAGGATGAAACTTATAATCAATCAAATGGGATCCAGTCTAATACATTGTGACCCAATTTTATTCATTGTAGTCCAATCCAATGCAATCCAATGCAATCCAATGCAATCCAATGCAATTCAATGCAATTCAATGCAATCCAATGCAATCTGATGCAATCCAATGCAATCCGATGCAATCCGATGCAATCCGATGCAATCCGATGCAATCCGATGCAATCCAATCTAATTCTACGCAATGTTTTGTTGTAAAATTTGATTCAATGTTCTCTTATGTCATCCAATACAATGCAATCTAATCCCCCACGTCTGCCCCCGTGCCGCAGACGCCCCGGTGTGCGCGCCGGGCCAGAAGGTGGAGTACGAGGTGCTGCGCCACCGAACCGTGAACGTCTCCTGCACGGTAGACGCGCAGCCAAACAACGTCACGTTTACGTGGCTCTACAACAACACGGGCACGTTACTTGACGTCGGGGAGGGCAGGTCTACGTCGCAGGACAACGTCAGCATCCTGCGTTATACCCCGACGTCTCCGTCAGACTACGGGACGTTGCTCTGCAGCGCCAGGAACGTCATTGGAGACCAACTCGAGCCTTGCGTGATCAGCGTCTCTGCCTCCAGTGAGCGTTGGGGACTGTGTCATGTGTGGCTGTGTCATTTGTGACTGTGTCATGTGTGGCTGTGTTATTTGGGGACTGTATCATGTGTGGCTGTGTCATTTAGGGACTGTGTCATGTGTGGCTGTGTCATTCAAGGACTGTGCCGTGTGTGGCTGTGTCATTCGAGGACTGTGCCGGGTGTAGCTGTGTCATTTGGGGACTGTACCCTCTGCAGCTGGCTTCAGTCAGTGACTACCCTCGTGGAGCAAATTACAATTAGTGACTATTCTCTTAAAGATCGAGATTGAACACTCTAGGAGATTGAAGCTGGTTTCCATTAGTGACTGACTACTCGATATCACTGTCTAATAAGTCCCAATTGGTGACTACTCTGCAACAGCTTCTAGCGAGTCCCAATTGGTGACCACTGCGCAACAGCTTTTAGCAAGTCCCATTTAGTGACTTCTACCTCCAAATTTCAGCTATTGATCCATAACCTTTAACTTTATGACAGAAATACTCAATTCATATCACATCAATACGCTTTTATTTAAACACACACTTTCCCAGCTTTCATTGTCGAGAGTGTATCCCTTTTTTCTTAGCGGGCCGGTGGTGTAGATCTCACTCCATTTCAGCTCGTATGACTACCACTTCTTTTGCACAATTAGTGACGACCAATATAAGCGCTCGTTTTGTCTTTGGCATTGTTCTCGTCGCGTACCATAAGATTTGCATTCATTCTTGGCTGGCATTTTCGAATCTTTTTCTGACGCAAGACAAGCAGTTCTAGAAGAGCAGATTGTTGCTAACTCGTCACGTGAGCTACGGACCACCATACTTCAAATAACCGTTGTTGCGCTGAGCAGCTTACAGCAAACATGTTCTTCACACGTGACATTCAAAGGCTCCTTTCAGGGGGATGCAATTATTGTACATATCTATAGGAATTAGCGCTCCCAAAGAAACATGCGAGGTCGTGAACAAAAGGTTTGGTAGGTTTCCCTTATGTAGATTTACTGTAGGATACGATTCTTGTTTTGTTACGGACCATCTCTTTCTTCGGTTCACTGCTTTCCTGTCTTTCAGCACCTATTAATTATTTCTTCAACTTTTATTAAGTTTTGTAAACTTCTTCCTCAACTTTCTGTTTCTATGCCTCTTGTGCATGGATTCCACGTTCATGTAGGTCTACACTAAATGGCACCTTCCTCTCTTTGAAGTGCCGTTTTTACGGTTCGGAAGGCTTAAACTAACATTTAATGTAATCTAACATTCAATGGCTTTAACTTTTGTGTTGAAAGCGCTCTTTTCTGTGGCGTTTTACACGCTAAAAGAATGATTCACGTGCGGATAAACCGGTGTTTGAAGAATGAAACGTGAATGAACTCTTTCAACTCGAAAGAATCCATTTCGTTCGACCATTCAATTAATATTTAATTTTGCTCGTTAACTGACCAACAACAGCTGTTGCACCGAGCGGGCTAATTGCTGAGGGTCGTGAGAATTGTAGACTGTATTGATGTTTTTAAAAATCAGCATTCACTTTTTTGTGCTCGTTTTATTAGCAGCTGCGGATATCAATACGCTCACAACACACGTTTCTGAAGTTTATCTTACTTATTTCCCCATCTCAAGTACTTGAAAAGAAATGACTGCAAAGTTTTGTAGTGTTCTTTGAGAAGCTTCAGCTATTATTTTTATTCTTACGTCATAATTAGGAGATGGGAGCATCATCAGTAATTTTGCCCGACTGGTTTTAGTGAGTGCCTTCCAGTATCCATTTGTCAATCCAGGTCATCAAATAAAACTTGTTTCAAAATAAAAGCTATTATTTTGAGAACAAGGTTTCTAAATGAATCGTTTAAATGCTTGGAATTTATACTTTCGACTCTTCAATTTCGAACTTCGAGTACGTTTGTTTCAACATAAAATTGCGAATCAAAAACAGGAATTTCCTTTCCTTATTTAGCATCTAAAGATTTAGTTCATAGGGTGTGACTGGGCCAGAGTGATTAGGCCATCAAACATGCTAGCAAGGACGCAAAAGCGAACATCCAAACAAACGTGCAAGCAAACAAGCTAGCAAACAAACCTGCCATTAAACAAACAAGCTAGCGATTAAACATGCAAACACACCAGCAAACATGCTAATAAGTGTGCAAGAAAACATGAAAGTGAGTAAAGACGCGAGCAAACAAACGCATAAGAATGCAAACAAGCCCGAGACCGTGTATTATTATTAAACTGCTGGGGAGAGGATTATTTGCCTAGACTAGTGGTTCTAAACCTTGTTGGAGGTACTGAACAGTTCCACACATGCATTCATCGAACCCTTAGTGGTTCAAAAAATCAAATGTGTTTTTTACTCAACATTCAAAAATTATGTATATAACTGCGTTAGAGCACAAACTGTGCCATGCGGAACTCAGGGGTTCGGTGTGTTCGATCAAACCCAGACCAACTGACTTAGAGCGTATCCACAATACGGCGATGTCGGCACTTATATAACACCTGACCTCAGCCGTACACTTGCATAATAGCGCCTGACCTCAGCTGTACACTTGCATAATAACGCCTGACCTCAGCTGTACACTTGCAGAATAACGCCTGACCTCATCTGTACACTTGCAGAATAACGCCTGACCTCAGCTGTACACTTGCAGAATAACGTCTGACCTCAGCTGTACACTTGCAGAATAACGTCTGACCTCAGCTGTACACTTGCAGAATAACGTCTGACCTCAGCTGTACACTTGCAGAATAACGTCTGACCTCAGCTGTACGCTTGCAGAATAACGACTGACCTCAGCTGTACTCTTGCAGAGCTGCCAGAGCTCGTGTCCGACTGCAGACTGCGCGCCCAGACGAGCACTGCTGTAGTCGTCACCTGCGTCAGTCTGCAGAGTGAACTGCCCACCACCTACTACATGGAGGTGAGTGGGCTAGATGGAAGTGAGTGGGCTCCAACATGGGAGCGAGTGGGCTCCTACATGGGGGCGAGTGGGCTCCTACATGGAGGTGAGTGGGCTCCTACATGGAGGTGAGTGGGCTCCTACATGGAGGTGAGTGAGCTCCTACATGGAGGTGAGTGGGCTCCTACATGGAGGTGAGTGGGCTCCTACATGGAGGTGAGTGGGCTCCTAGATGGAGGTGAGTGGGCGAGAGGGAGGTGAGTGGGCGAGAGGGAGGTGAGTGGGCGAGAGGGAGGTGTGTGGGCGAGAGGGAGGTGAGTGGGTTAGATGGAGGTGAGTGGGGTAGATGGAGGTGAGTGGACTAGATGGAGGTGAGTGGACTAGATGGAGGTGAGTGGACTAGATGGATGTGAGTGGGCTAGATGGAGGGAAGTGGGCTAGATGGAGGGAAGTGGGCTAGATGGAGGTGAGTGGGCTAGATGGAGGTGAGTGGGCTCCTACATGGAGGTGAGTGCGCTCTCACTTGTCCTCTGGTAAGTAGTAACCTATGTTCTAGGAAACCTATGGTGAACTCATGTTTTTGTCTAACGCATAAAGATATATTCCATTCATGTAAAGTCTCGTTTGATTCATGAATATTTTCTTGATTTATTAGATTCATGTTAAGAAACTATTTGTTAGATTCATGTTGTTGATTCATGTTGAGTTTTTACGTACGCAACGTCCGGTCGATGTCACTTGAACATCAAGTGCTGCTGCACGTTACCTGAACATCAAGTGCTGCCGCACGTCACCTGAACACCAAGTGCTGCTGCACGTCACCTGAACACCAAGTGCTGCCGCACGTCACCTGAACATCAAGTGCTGCTGCACGTCACCTAAACATCAAGTGCTGCTGCACGTCACCTGAACATCAAGTGCTGCTGCACGTTACCTGAACATCAAGTGCTGCTGCACGTCACCTGAACATCAAGTGCTGCTGCACGTCACCTGAACATCAAGTGCTTCTGCACGTCCCCTGAACATCAAGTGCTGCCGCACGTCACCTGAACATCAAGTGCTGCTGCACGTCACCTGAACATCAAGTGCTGGTACACGTCACCTGAATATTAAATTTCTGGAAATTGTACTTGGATGGGAAATATCTCTTAGATCGCGGTTCGACGGAGCTTTGTGATTGGACCACTTAAAACCACAAGAAAATAAAGTTGAACTTTAACCTTAAATTACAAGATAGTTCAAGCCTCCCTAACCACAACAGAAATGTTTTCCACACAAGAAAGAGGAAAACATTATTAAGTGGGAGGTTAAGGAAACTGGGAATCTATGCTTAATACATTGCCTGGGGCAGGTAAAACTGAAGTTTAATATTAGACTTGAATTTGAAGTCAATTGTAGCAAACATTAACTATACAGTGCCTTCATTTAGCTTTGATTAAGTATTTGTACAAATTTAGTTCGTGACTACTGGTCGGGTAACCGAATTATGAAAACGCGCTGTGTGACCACTGGTGCCTCACGTCAGTCAAAGCGTTCACGTCGCAAAGGCTCACGTCGCATTCAAAGATTCCCAGTTTTCTTAACTCTATGCTAAATGGTACCTTGCTTCTTCCTCCCTATGGAACACCATTGTTGCGGTTTGTGAGGCTTAAACTAAGTAATGTAGTCTAACCTTTCGTTTCTTCGGAAAAACGCTCGTTCAGAGCAATGCATCACAGTTCAAAAATAGCTCGATCGCACGAGTATGATGACTTGGCATCCCTCACACCGAACTTTCTCAAAAGAACACGATACAAATTTTTGAATTGAACCCAAATTGCGATGAAGAATGCATTTAATGAGCGTTTGAACTTGACTCTTTCTGGTAGTTGTTTCTGGGCAAGTATCGTCCCTGTCATCCTGTAGCCTGTCGTCAAATTTCTCTCAATCTCGAGTGCAAAATTTGATTTCCAATAGAAAGTTATGGGTCACTAACTTCCGTTTTATAGAACGAAAAGTTTCAACTTGAAACTTCAACGTATTCTAGGCAAGGTGGAATTAATTTTTGTTTCAAACATCTGAAGTTATAGCGCACTAACTTAAGTCATAAAAGAACAAAAATTTCAACTTCAAACCTCGCCATATTCCTGGCGCAATTAATTTTTGCGTCAAATACGTGTGTAAATAGAGCCTGTATTTGCTGCCCGTACCGTTTATTTTTAGCACAACGGACAACGAGGCACGCCGCGACGCAGGGATTGTTAAACACTAGCACGTGCTAGCAAACACTAGCACGCACTAGCAACACTAGCACGCACTAGAAACACTGGTAAACGCTGGCAAACGCTGTCAAACGCTGGCAAACGCTGGCAAACGCTGGCAAACGCTGGCAAACGCTGGAAAACGCTGGAAAACACTGGCAAACAATGGCAGACACTGGCAAACACTGGCAAACACTGGCAAACACTGGCAAACACTGGCAAACACTGGCAAACACTGGCAAACGCTGGCAAACGCTGGCAAACGCTGGCAAACGCTGGCAAACACTGGCAAACGCTGGCAAACGCTGGCAAACACTAAAAAATACTAGCAAACACTAGCAAGAACTAATAAGTACTAGCAAACACTAGCACGCACTAGCAAACACTAGCACGCACTAACAAACACTAGCACGCATTCTGCCTGCTCAGAGCACCTCGCTTTTTGAGCGCGATGGGAACAAAAACAAACTTATATGGGCCCACGGAGGCAAACAAAACATCCCCCAAACCGAAAATCATAACAAAGACTTTCTCAAACACCGGAGTGTGTGAACAAGCCTCGCTATTTGGGCGAGTCTTCGGAGGTTCTGTTGAGATTTTAAGTTGGGCCTGTAACGAAATAGGCTTGTGTGTTGTGAGGTGTGTTGTGAGGCGCCGTGTAGTTTTGTGAGGGTGGTGTGTTTTTTTTTTTCGTCTCCAGCAACGTTTTGTAAGGTGCGGTGTGACTGGGAGTGTAAAGTGCTCTATATTGTGAACTCCAGTAACGTTGTGTGAGGTATAATATTACTGTGCGAGGGCGGAGCGCCCTTTATTTTAGTTTCCAGCAATGTTTTGTGCGGTGCAGTGCAGTTCTGTGAGAGGGAAGTACTCTGCATATCAAACTCCAGCATGGTTTGTGAGGTGCAGTGTAGCTGGCTGTGTGAGGGTGAATTGTTCCATTTGGATGCGGGATATTTTTAATAGTTGCAATGCTCACAATTTAGAAGTTTAACGTTAGAGATTGCTCAACGCAATCTTGAGGAACTTATAGTGGCATACTGGAAATATTTCTGTTGATCTGTTTCGCTTAGGTACGGGATATATATGTATGTCGCTCATTTACTAATTGTGTATAAAGACACTTCATCGATCTTAGCATTACAACTTGCAGCGTTAATTATTCTGAGGATTTAGTTTGTACACTACGGTAATTCAAACAGTTTGAAAATTTAGCCGTTAGGATACAGAAGTTTGTGACCCTTAGAAAATATGAGAGGGATTTTTTGATCGTGGCCGCTAGTCTCCGCCTTACATCATCTTAAGGAAAAATTAACATTCTTTGAAAACTAACTTGTTTCCCTAGATGCGCGTGATTATTGTTTACGGTAAAAGTCTACATAACATTTATTTTAATTTGTTTATCCAACTGTCTTTAAAATGTAAGGTCGTCTTCACGGTTAAACAAACAAGATTCGCCAAATGATCAGTCAATAAAAAACTATTTTTCCACTGTTTTGCTGAACAAATACTATATGATAGCATCGCGTCTCCGTTGATACAAATTTTTGGTTTTATTTTATTTTACTTTTTTTGAACACCCTTTGTCACATCCTCGAGTTCTAATTAGAAGCTGCCTCATTCTTTCCAACCTCTTTTAGCGGGGCACCAATTTTTCCGTCCCCTTTGTGTCGGAGGCAATCCTGTGTTTTTGAAAAATGCTTAGGATTTTTCCCAGGCACAAAACGTCTCCATTGTCTGAGCGGAATTTGGTCTCCACTCAGGTCCGGCACTTCGAAGAATTGCAGTTCGTCAAGAAGGTATCGAACTCGACACCGTACTTCGTCGCCGACGGGTTGGCCCCCGGCACAGACTACACTCTGCACGTATCTGTCGTCAGCCCCATGGGCAACTCGACACCCATCGAGCTGCAGGCCTTCACGGTCAAGACGGCAGAGAAGCGCATGGGTGAGTCTTGCTTCTGTTGCTGCTCTTGGTGCTTCTTCTGTAGGTGCTTTTTCTGTTGGTGCTTTTGGCGCGCTTTCTGTTGGTGCTTTTGGTCTCCTTTTTGGCCCACCGGTTCTATTGTTGCTTTTGGTTTTCTTTCTATTGGGGATTTTGGTGCTCCTTCTATTGGTGTTATTGGTGCTCCTTCTATTGGTGTTTTCGGTGTTCTTCTATTGGTGTTTTTGGTGCTCCTTCTATTGGTGCTTTTGGTACCCTTTCAAACCTAAATTCTTGCTGGCTAGAAAATGAGCATTTGTCTTCAGGGTCGATGATTACCGAGTGTTGCTTCAAGTAACTTTTTGGTGATTCGTATAATGAAATGTTGATTGCTCTAGCATGAACGTCTAGTCAAGATGCAAAAGCTGGTGCTGAGTTTAAGCACGAACAAATTGGTTTTAACGCGCTATATTCTCATTAGTCGTGCTTCTGTATTATTTTCGATTTGTCTCAATTTCCTTCCAAAAACACATTCTATTAAAATTGAAGCAGTGATACTGAAGGCATTGTCAGTAATTGTACTCTTGACAACATTCAGTTTCTGTTGTGTTCGTATTACGGTAGAGTCTTTCAAGACGTGAGTCGTTATTATTATTTTCTTCTGCGAGTCTAAGTGAACTGCTAACAAACATTAATTTAAATCATTTTCACTGCACGAACTTCAAATGTTTCCTCACGATAATGAATTAAAGATAACAGCACCGTATACAAGTTCACACACGTATGTTTCAGCATTCATCTCCTATCACATGTTTCTTTCTCACAAGTCGTCTACTGCGCAATTGGAATCACATTCCAGACCAAACGTAATAATATTTTGCACCAACAAATCCAGGGATTACAAATTAGCGGCTGCGGATCTCGGTCTTCTTGGCGACCGAGTAAACCTTCGTACCTGATGGCAGTGCATTAATTAAGCAACAAGACTGGGTGCAATTTCTACAGTAAGCTCTTATCAACACCTTAAGTGCGGTGGATTAAACTGAAGTTCAATATTCAACTCAAAGTAGAGTTAATTTTTGAGATAAGTTATGAAATAACATGCAATAAATAGATCGTGCCTACGCTAAGTTTTCATTAAGCATTTATCAAAATGAAGCTAGTGACTGCTGGTCGTCCGTAGCATTATGAAAATCCCCTCAGTGACCAGGGGGGTGTCACGTCGCACTCGATCTGTTAATGCTTTGAATGCTTCGCAAAACAGAGTGTTCCAAAAATCATGCACATTTTTTGACAGACGATTATACGTCTATTTTTCTGTCCTGGTCAGCACCTGCTATTTCTGGTGACCCCAAAAAAACTATTCTCATTTTGTTGAGTATGATTATTCCCTTATTCTTTCCTTTGTTTCTGGTTCAACTAATTTTTCTTTTTTCCCAAAAACTTTTGTATATTGGATGTTCTTTTCATTGATTGAAGTCTTTAGACTTGTGTCTATGTCACTGTGACTGCCTCAGACTTAGCACGAGTGGGGAAGGTTCAAAAAGTCCACGGATGATGCAAAACTT
>JACJUY010013904.1:0-14324 GCA_014220935.1 Platorchestia sp. MABIK | reverse complement strand
GAATAATGTGATGGTAGGATGCCCTAGAAGTCGCTGAACTTGTCCGGGCCCACAGGTAGCTATACTAGAGTTTGACAATTGTACTAGACTTAAGAAACATTCTACCTCTGTATCACATGTGGTAAATAAATTGTTTAAATTGTTTAAATTGTTTAAATGTATTGAAACTAATTTATGATCAACTTCACTTGCGTTTTCAAGTAAACAATTTTTTAGCGGAGATGAATCATTATCCCTTCTATAATGAGATGAGAAACTTGTAGAGTAGGTTGTGGAAGCATATTGATTTTACCTGTAAATTTCGTCACTTATACAGAGTTTATTGCTCAGAACTATGGGAGTAAACTGATGACACGATCATGAAAGCCGAAGCTCTCGGCGGTTGCGACAAAGCATTGTCAGAGAACTGCTCACAAAGTCAATGTTTAGTCATCAAAGAAATTCTTTCATTCAATAAAATTGATTAGTTTGGAGAAGCTTAGAACTGGGTGTGAAAATATAGCGTCTTGACACATTTTTATATTTTCTGAAAAACTTGAATGTTTAGCCCTTGATCTTCCCTGTAATGACAATTCATGTCACCTTGTTTGTTCTGCATGGATGAATAAAAAATAAACATTAATACGGTAAACAATAATTTTTCCTTACACACGAGAAAACAACCTATGGAAGGTGCTTTAAAAGAATTAGTCCACTCCCCCCTTTATTTGAAATAGGAAAGAAGGCGAAATAAAAGAAGGACCGTAAGAAATAAAAAAATTCAATCTCTCGAGAGTTGATGAGGCCGTGTGCACACGGCCCGTCAAAATGTATAATAAATAGTGCAATGCCCGTTAGTATACGGTTAATACAATATCTTTGTTTTTTGAGAGAAAAACCGATCAAATTGTTCCGCATCGATCGGAAGAATTTCATTCCTTCTTTCTTGAGTTTTTAAATTCTCTCGTGCCACTCGATTATGTTCAGCGTCATGCCGAAGAATTTCCTCGCTTCTTTCATGTGTTAAGCTCGCTCTTGTTACTCGGTGTTGCCCTGCATTATTCCGTAGACTTTCCAAACACCGTTTAAGGGTCAACTTAGCTCTAGCTTCTCGTTGGCGAGCAGCATTGCTTCGTATTGCCATTTCGCGTTGTTCTTTCTATCGTCTTCGAGGTTTTTCTTGCTGTCGAAGTCATGCTACTTCTCTCTTGCGGTTGGACCCATTTCTATTCATGGTGGCCTCTTTGGCCTGAATTTTATCCTGAAATGTCGCCAATTATCTCTTCGAAGCTTTTCATGAAAATCACAATTTCGAAAACAATAACTCAAGTTCCAAAATCTTGGGCCTTATACTAAATGGTAGCCAGGTTACTGGTCAAACGAATTTAAAACATTTCTTTTCGCATTGTCAATTAAAGATATCAAAGCAACGTGATGAATTTCAACAGAGAAAGCTCCAAAGTAAATTTCTATTTGTAAAAATAAGCCGATTGCGTATTCTGGATATCATAATGCAAGTGAAAGGGAATTGAATCGCCAACGAAAAATAATGCAATTAAATAGTTTCTTGTATTTCTTAAGCTTTATCCTTGTTGCTATCAAAGCTATCGATTAGAAGATGGGGCCACACGGACGGAAGCGGTTCTTATTATGATAGTGATAGTGATTACCCGAAGACGAATGGCAACCGGTAAGCTGTCTACAAGTCTAGTGCGGGGTAATGATTGAAGCAAAGATGATGAATTAAGTTCTTTCAGCTCGTCCTAGACAGGCTGAATAGTAATCAGATACAGGATTCAAGCAGATTTCCAAGCACATCCTCATTCACACCGTTATAGGAAGGGATTGGTTCATAATCTATTCTACAATAAAAGCCGCGTCCGTCTGTCTGTCCGTCCATGTGCCACACTCACCAGCCCGCGTGTATTGTTAGGAAACAGGAATGTGCGTCATGTGATTTGTCGAACACTGTTATACATTTTTGACGGGTCGTGTGCACTCGGCCTCATCAACTCAAGAAAAATATAATTTATTTATTTCAGCTAGTTTATTTCATTCGTCTTTTTTCAGCTTTTAAATAAAGCTGGTGGGCTAGTTTAATTTGGAAATTAAACAGAAGGTTTGTAACCAAGTGAATAGTTCAGTGGTAATTAAATAGGCTTGTAAGTAGATAACCAGTGTGATCGGGTGAGTGAGGCAGAGCAAGGCAAGTATGCAGGTCGGTAGGGCCACAGCTCCAGGACAGTAACTCCGACGGCCCGGCGAACAGGCACAGAAAGCACGGCAGGTCCCGATCACTTACGAAATGCTGTACACTTATCTCAGTGCTGCAGGTCTCACAAGAAAAAGAGGGTCGCCAACGCAATGATAATCCAAATGTATCTGTTAAACTGCAGCAAAAGCAGCCCCAGTCACGCTGAAACGCTGCTGTAGGTTAAACTCGAATGTATCTGTTAGGGCAATGGGGAATTTTAGAATTCTCCATAATTGATATAACGAGGCACATGTTTCCTGAAGTTATTTTTTTGTCAAGGTTTGCTTTTTGAATGAAGTCCGATAACTCTTTTGTGTTGTGAACTGATTCTTCACAAACTCGCCTGATGAAAATTTAATCAGAATTTTCTATATCATATTGCTCCTGCGTTTTAGCCTTTATTTCTGTCGCAAAAAAAAACCTTTATGGAGTGGTCTCATTTTACCCCTCAGTAGGCTATTACAGTTTAGTGACGTTTCATTGGCGCCTTCTTACATGCAATTTAAACAATTTAAACAATTTAAGCAATTCATTTACCACAGGTGTTACAGAGGTAGAATGTTTCTTAAGTCTAGTACAATGGTCAAACTAGAGTATAGCTACCTGTGGGCCCGAACAAGTTCAGCGACTTCTAGGGCATCCTACCATCACGTTATTCTAAGGTGTACAATAAAGTTTAACCTAATTCACTTAACCTAGTTTCGCATTTGACTGATCAATGAGATAATTAATTCGATATTTGATGCTTCATTTTACAATATAGGTCAAATGGACTATATTCAACAGTATATTCGATAAGCGATTTAAGAGCAGACTGAAAATCGGCGATATTACCCGTGGCAAATTACATTATTAAAGCAATATCGGCATCTTAGGATGATTTACTTCCAATCAAGCCTGATACATATGATCTAATGCATTGGTTTCTCAAATGCCTTATAACTAACACTATATATAGGACACCATGACGGTTTCCCCCGTAAAGCCGGTGCCCATTTCCGACACCTGGGTTGAGTGGGGTATTGTGCTTGAGCTGTCCCTTATACCCAACGGGGAAAATCGCCGCGCCAGCGCCGGGATACGAACTCTCCACTCCTACATGGAAGCGCGATGCCTTAACCACTGTGCCACGGCGAGCACATTAGGATCAGACATGTAGGAGGCAAGATTTGACTTGGTGATCTGACACGACTAGTATTCTGATAGGATGTGAGACTCAAGATTGCTTTTGAATGCCTTGTAAGAATTACTTTCGCGGATCTCATCAGGTATTGAGTTCCAAGTTTTAGTTCCAACGAAGAGGATACTGCGTTGCGACCGGGCCTTTGAATAATAAGGAAGCATGAATTTACTTCTATTTCGGGTTAAATGGTCGTGATGACCAGTTTGCGCATTTAATAATTGTTTTAGGCTATTGTCACCATCATTTGTTAATGTTTTGTAAATGAAATTACAAATGGAGATTTTGAAGAGATCCGGAAGTTTGAGTATTTGTAAATTTTTGAATGAATCATTTGTGTGAGCATTATATTCTAGGTTTTTTACAACTCTGATGGTTTTTTTTTGCAGAGTAAAAATTTTTTTTGTTTTATTTTTATCAGTTCAGTTCCATGCTTCTATTCCGTATTGCGGGTATGGTGAAATGAGCGTTCGATAGAGCATTTGTAAAGCTGATTCGGGCAGGAAATTTTTGACTTTATTTAGGATTCCGATCGATTTTGATAATTTAGAACTAATATGAGCGATGTGCTCTTTGAGGGTCAGATATTTATCTATTATGATGCCCATAAATTTACATGAGTTGGTTTCTTCGATTTCACCTTCGCCAATTTTAATGCGTGGGAGAGATTTATTTTTCTTGTATGCGAATGTAATATATTTTGTTTTATCGATATTAAGGCTTATTTTATTAGCTATAAACCACAATGAAACCTAATGGAGTCCATTATTTATACTTTCCGCAATCATAGCGGGATTTTGGTCCGGAAGGACCGCAGAAAACGCACTGTCATCGGCAAAAAGTATGAATTTGAAAAATGATGTAGATTTAATATCATTGATAAAAATCAGAAATAGGAGAGGCCCAAGAACAGATCCTTGCGGAACTCCATGTCTAATTGTCAGTGGGTCCGATTTTGCGTCGTCAATGACAACGTATTGCTTCCGATTTGTTAGGTGTGATCTGAACCAATCATGGGCAACTCCTCGAATGCCATAACAGTGTAGTTTCAAGAGTAATATGTTATGATCCACACAATCGAATGCTTTACGAAAGTCATGAAATACAGAGAACACAGGCTTTTCTTCATCTAAATTAGAATAAAGGAATTGTAAATGATATAATATTGCCTGTGTTGCTGATTTTTTACAAGGAATGCCGTATTGTTTATCATAGAGAAATGATTTTTGTTCAAAATAAGGGTACACTTTTTTGTACACAATTTTCTCGAATACCTTGCTAATAATTGGTAGCACGGAGATAGGTCGATAATTGTTTACACAGGCTTTTTCACCATTTTTAAAGATAGGGGTTACTCTAGCAACTTTGAGGGAGTTCGGGAAAGTACCTAGGAAGAGAGCATGGTTAATAATATTGGATATCAGCGGGGCTACAATGTCTGCAATAATTTTAAGTACTTTAGTCAGAAACGTTTGTAACACACTCGATTTATTTTTCAAGTTGTTTATGCACGCAATTACATCAGAAGAGTTGGTAGGCGTAAAGAAAAAGGAGTTGTGTTCTCGAAGATGAACCTTGTATTCCAGGTGATAAGTAGGTTCACTTGGACTACCATCAGCTATAGTTTTCCCTACGTGTACGAAGAAATTGTTAAAGAGATAAGCAATTTCTTTCTTTTCATGGTTCTTTACATTATCTTGAACAACAAATTCAATTTTCTTTTTATCGGCGTTATTCTGTTTACAGCAAGAGTTAAGGAAGCGCCAAGTCTTTTTTACGTCAGCGTTAAATTGAGTAAACTTGAGCGTAAAGTAGCTCTTTTTTGATGTTCTTATCTGGTTTGTCACATAGTTTCTGAATTTGTTAAATGTTTCTCTAGCTATTCGCCCTTCGTAAAGGAGGGATAAGTACGATTGACGTTTCTTTATATTTATCACGATGTCTCCAGTAATCCTGGGCTTTTGTTTATTTTTCGGGGTAACTGTACGAGTTAAAATTTGGCAACATTGATTGTATGCAGTCATTATAGTTTCAGTCAACTTTACTACTGCTTCATCACTGCTCGTTGCATTATTGTGCTGAGGGATGTGCAATGTTGGCATTGATTCTTCTAGAACGGTGCGCATTTCTTCTAAATTTGATGCGTTTACTTTACGATATGAGTAAGTTTCAGCCCGTGGTTCGGTGCAAGCAATATAGACATTTTTCTTAATAAGAAAAACTGGAAAATGATCCGATAAGTCTGAAGTAATTATTCCAGCAAGAAAATCAGTTGGGTCTGTCATAAAGATATTGTCAAGCAGCGTTGCACATTCTGAGGATATTCGTGTAGGCTTTGTGATGATCGGAAGGAAGGATTTAGACTGAAAGGCATTTAGGAAATTACAGATTGGTTCATAGCTTTCATGTTTCAGTGAATCATAATTGATGTCACCACCTATTATTATGTCATTGTATAAGGACCTGTTGAACTGAGAAATAATACGATTTAGCTCATGCAGGAAGAATTTAGGACAGGCTGTAGGAAGCCAATACACCGTTCCAAGCACAATTCGTTTACCATCTCTAGACAGTTCTACGAAGAGTGATTCTATATGATCCCGATTCATTGTAGCACTTGCTTGCTAAGATTCTCGAGTCTATGTGGTTAGATATATACGTGCTGATGCCTCCGCCTTGCTTGTTTTTTCGTAACGAATGGTAACTGTGATAATTTTCAAATCTAATCATGTCTTTGGTTGAGTCATTTAGCCAGGTTTCTGTGAAGCTAATCACGTCTAGGTTATACTTAAGTTCAGTAATAGTACATTGCATCTCTTCCAATTTTGAATAGAGTGAGCTACAGTTCCAACACAGGAGTGAGAAATCATGGCGAGTTATTCGTATAGTTTCATTGAATTTTGAGATATTAGTATACCTACACTCTTGAGAGTCGTTTAGGTTTGGATATAGTCTGTTCAAATGATTGAGATCTGGGTCGATTTCATCGAATGCATCAGTGTGATCAGTCATTTAAAATTAGTAAACAGTAAGCAGTAAGTAATATATAACTTAAAAACGAAATACAGAGTCGAAATTAAAAGCATATTCCTGTATAAAAACTAACTTAAGAAGTATGAGAGAAAAGAGTAAAAATATCTAGTGCAATTTCGTGAGTACACACCTACTCACTCCATGAGCGAATAATTGGAGTTCAATATCACAACACTGGTGCGTACAAATTGCTGAGGGCGTTGTCACAAAGTTTACATACAACAGGTAATAAGTTTTTAGAAATTTTGACGACAATGACATAATCAGCTAAAATGATTTACAAGTAATAATAACTGTAGTGGTAAAAAAAATTCATACAAATAAGGTAGGAAAGCGAACAGGTGGAAATCTAAATTCTTAAAAAACATTGGTAGGTAAAAATTGCTGATGTTGTTACAAAGTTCACAAACAGCTGTTATAAATGTTTACATACATCTGTTATACATTTGCCAAGATTGAGGTAAAACTGATATTTAATTGAGGTGAAACTGACCTGATATCTAATTGAGGTGATCACCCAATTAAGCCTAGTCACCCATGACCTGTTTCGATGACATGTTCAGTTGTAGCATCACATATTGGTAGAGTTGTTCTGGCGTGTTGATCTGACGTGGTCTTGAATCCGGGTTTCCGGGGTTAGATACGAAGATTTTTCCGTCCTGAGTTCTCGGGATTCCAATTTTCTCCGGAAATTTCCTTCTGGCTACTCGCAAAGTGTACATGGTCTTAGCTCGTGAAGGAATGAGATATTCATTGATGAAGAACATTGGTTTCTTATCTCGGCAGGCGGTGAGAATTTTACGTTTCTTGTTATAATGTTTTAGTTCAAATGCAATGTTTCGTCGATCTTCGTTCCATGTTAACGATTTTTTCCCCATTCTGTTAGCGGACGTGATGTCAGTGTCGCAGAGGTCGATGTTGATATTGTCCTTCAGGAGCTGGCAGACTGTTTCTTTGCAGCTTTCGTTCATGTGTGATTGCGGTAGTTCCCTTCCAGAAATGACGAGAGTGCATTTTCTGTCTTCTAAATCCCGGCGCTGATCATTTTTCCCCAAGCGGTCGAGACGGGAGGCTAAGGCACTTATTTTTTCATTCTGTTCTGTTAGAATTTCCTTGTGTTCTGCTTCTTTTCCCGCTATTGTTTCAAATAGTGTCTTAATGTTGCTTATTTCGCTTTGCATTTTTTCCATTTCACTATTTAATTTTGTCATTACTGAGTCAAAGTATTTTATTAGGACAGAAACCACTTCCTTGTCATCTTTCGTTAAGGTAGACACATCGGGATATTCACCAAACTTCAACTGAAACTCACTGCTGTTGTTGTTGCTGTTGTTGTTGCTGCTGCCTCGCTTCTTAGGCGCCATCTTGAAGATTGAGAGCACTCGGTTCCTTGTTAGATGAGGGTTGAATGCTTTCACTTTCACACTTGTATTAGAGGGAATATTATACTTCAAGTTTGATAGTTTTGATAAATAAGAGGGTTAAATCACATTTAAATCCTCATGGCGAGGGTGGGTACCCATTTCGGTTAGGGGTTCATTCTTTCTAACCAGTAGTGGCCCTTTGTTTCGGAGCGAGGACAGAGCACACCCTTAATGCACGGAGTCACTGAGGACACATGCACGAGAACGTTCTTTAATGATTCCACGGGTGAGTCATCACCTAACTTTAGACTCTAATTTTTATGTATAAAAGACGCCATTTTGTGTCTCTCACATCTTCAATGGCTATCTTTTCCAAGAAATGTTCACTTTCCAGGTTTATTTCGCCTCAATAATTGGCTCACGCTATCACCTGCGCAGTTCACACGTTGTTTGAGCCTTGCAAATGTTAAAGAACGAAATCAATAACTTTATCATCTAATTGCCCAGGCTGAATGTTTACTGCAAGGTCTGACTCAGCTTGACAAATAAGTCAGTACGCTGCGCCCCAGCTTCGTAAACATTCATTGACGTCAATCGTCTTGGCTGTGCGGTTGCCAACGACTCCCATGGTGAACTAAAAACTCAGGTAATAAATGTTAAAGTCTTCCGTAACTAAACGAAATACGTAATTTAATAACCGATGTTATTGATTTGATGTCTTCAGTAAGAATATTCTTTGCAATACTTTCTGAAAGATTTTTACCCTAATATTACCGTATACTGAATTTTCCGTCAGTAATAATCCTATTGAATTGTTCACTGTTATGAAGCCGTTTTGTTCTATTTTTTAGGTAGATGAAAATGTGACTTCCGCTTGTTATTTACTCAAAGTCCTAAGAAAGTTTCTACTTCAAAAACAAACTCCACCTGAATTTTAACATGAATTGACAAAATTTTTGTCATACTATTTGCCATAAATGAAACGTTAGAAGTTAAGGGGTACAGGTGAAAATAAACTCCGTCATTTTCCAGCGTATTTTCCTAAAATTTTCACCATCGGTGTAAAATGACTCAACAATTTTTTTGCATTCGTGTGTTTTTATCGTAATTGTAGGGGCGACAATATTCCTACCTCGGGTAACCGTGAAAACCTCGCCCGGTATTCTTAGAACCTGACATGTAACTATTAAGTTAAGGATAAGACGGTTTTCGAACCGTCTGTTCCATTCGCTGTGAGCAGGGATGGAGCCCTCTCCAGGCTCCCTCCTGGCTGTGAACTAATTTATGTAATTGTAGAAATAGCGCGTTCAGAGACTTAAACTATTCTTTTTGTTCTTTGCAGTGCCACACCCTAGAACCCAGGAGAACTAAACGATTGTACATTTGATAGGGTCTCTATTTCTAGCAAGTGAGTAGTCCGTGTTTTCTGATAGTCCATGTTTTCTGATAGTCCGTGTTTTCTGATAGTCCGTGTTTTCTGATAGTCCGTGTTTTCTGATTGTCCGTGTTTTCTGATAGCACTGTTAACGAATCATACCCGTTCGAATTTCCTCTCGCTCTCTCTTCTCATCTACATGGTCTATAGGGTCTCATTAGCAATGCTTCATTGATGGTGTACCCACAGGCTGGACGTCCTCCTGGTCCCGGTGGAGCTATGCTTGAGCCCTGCTTTAGCTTGTTGCTGTAACTCGCCTGCTATTGCTCACCCGTTATTCCTGCTGCGTGCAACTACCTCGTTACATGCTGTGTTTCTTGTCGCCTCGCCCACCTTGCAGTAGCCAAACTCCTGCCTTTGTCTCCACGGCCTGTGCAACGGCCGCTGGTTCACCCGTTAATTACTTTCAGATTAGTTTATTTTTTCTCTTGTTATCAATAAATTAAATGTTCCGTTGTGTATCATTACCCGAGGACTCGTTCAGTTGGGAGACGAGGTTGCATATCCCCGCCATTAGAATTCGTAGGGATCTTTCGGGAACTTGGCTCCGACAGTAATTTCATTAGAAAATTGATTTTTTTTTTAAACAAAAAATGGGAATTCCGGAAAATGTATCTCCTACACTTTTGAAGTTACATAACTGGTCACAAGTTTTCTAGTTAGCTTAATATATTATCTAGAGAAAATTTTGAATGGTTTATCGATATTTTGATTTGTTGAATTTTATGAATATTTTCCTCACAAATTTAACTTTCTTCATTTTTCTACATTTGGGTAACGTTTAATTTTTCACCTAAATTAAATTTCAAAAATCACTTCCAAATTTCCAATATGTTTGTCAAGCCCTATCGATTGATATATTTGTCATTCCTGTATCTCTAAAATTGTGGGAGGAGATATATTTCAAACGTCAGCAACTTTAGATTTTCAGGAAAGCCTAACAAACTCGGTGCACCGCTCACGAGGACACAGTTAGAGTCTCGGGGCCCGAATTGCCAGGTGTTCATGTAGAGTTCTGAAGTCCTATACTGCATAGGAAAGCCAGTATTTCTGTGAGGAGGCCACCATCGCACAGCAGGTGCTGAATGGTTGCTCGGGTGTTTGAATTCCTGAAAATTTGGATGTGGGTAGCTCTGGCTTCAGCGAGGCTGGGGCAGTTGATGAGAATATGTCGGACAGTTAAAGTAGCTTCATCACACAGTGGGCAGCCCGAAGGTGCCTCTTCAACGTCCTGGTTCATGAGGTAGTTGTGTGTGATCCACGTGTGGCCATTTCTCAGCCTGTTGATGATCACCTCATATCTGCGCATTAGTTTCCGTTTTTTCCATGGTCCTGGAGTCAGTCGTATGTTGCGGAGCCTCTGCTTCGCCGCCAAGCTTCACTCCATATGTTGTTTATTTTCTGGTCTATGGTCAGATACCAGTCTGTACAGCAGATGGGTATGAATTCGGGGGCGGATGAGGCTGCTGCCTTTGCTGCCCGGTCGGCTAATTCATTGAGAGCAATGCCCACATGGGATGATACCCAACAAAATGATACTTTCTTACTGTTTTCATGGAGGTCATGTGTTCTGTGCTGTATTCTTCTCGACATTGGGTGTCTAGTGCGCTTTTCACAAATGCTGAGCAGAGAGCTCAGCGAGCCTGTGAAAATGGTGAAGTCATTTTGCGTAGAATTTTCTTGAATAATATTCAGAGCCAGATGTATAGCTTGAAGCTCCGCACTGAAGACAGAGGCGATCGGCGGGAACGTGACCCTTCGGGTTACGTTTCCGCACACGGCAACGCCGCCAACTCCATGATCGCTCTTTGAGCCATCGGTGGAGATGAAGATGTTGTTCATGTAAAGCTCGTGGACAATTCTGTCAAATTCCAGCTGGTATACGATTGGCGGGGTTGATTCTTTTCTGTATTCTTTAAGTTTTAGGTTGATGTCTACATTGGGTGTTTTCCACGGAGGCGTTGTGATGAGCAATCGATATGAAAAGTCGGTCATCACGAACCTCCTTTCGATCGCGAGTTCGTCTATCAACATGTTGGTTCTTATTGCAAACGTTGGGGTAGTATGCTTGTTAATGAATAGGCGTTTATCAGTGGGTGGGATGACCATCTTATCCGCAGGGTTGTTGAGCTGACTTCTAATCTTAAATTAATATTAAAGGGACAGGCTTTGTCTCCGAGGCTGGAGGGGCATTTCGTTCGCGATAATTTACATGGATGGTATTGGAGTTGACTTGAATACACCTGTGGCAATCCTCAGACATTCGTTGGCTATGGTGCCGATGCCATTGAGGGTGGTGTTGCAGGCAGAACTATACACGATGCATCCATGGTCGATTTTTGACCTCATAAGTAGTTTATACAAGTGCATCAAAATGTGTTGATCAGCGCCCCATTCATGGGAGGAGGTGGATCTGAGCACATTCATCATTTTTTTTGCAACTGTTCTTCATTTTAGCTATGTGGGATTTCCACGATAGTTTCTTGTCCCACGATAGGCCCAAGAATTTGCACTCGTTTGCGTACTCGATATTTTCTCCGCTCACGTTCAGTAACGGGTCTGGGAATAGGCCCGACAGGAGATTAAAATGCAGGGCCTTAAATTTGCCAGGAGAGAATGAAAAACCGTTGTTGTTGGTCCACTCGGTGACTTTATCGATGCAGCTCTGCAGCTGGGCTTGGATGGTGTTCAAATCCCTGTGGCGGTAGGCAATCATAAGTCGTCTACAAACAGCGAGGCGAGGAATCCAGACTCCTGAGGTACTGCGTGGGCTATTTTATTTATTTTTATTGCGAATAGGGTGACCGAAAAAACGGCTCCTTGGGGAACTCCCTCCTATTGTTCAAAGGAGTTTGAGAGGCAGTGGTTGATTGAGACTTGGAATGAGCGGTTACTTAAAAATTGCTTGCTATATTATGGTAGTTTACCTCTTGGACCCATGGAGTGGAGGTCTTTCAATACGCCATATTTCTATGTAGTGTCGTAGGCTTTCTTGAGGTCGAAGAACACGCTAATGCGGTGTTCGTCTCGTACAAATGCTTGACGCACGAATGATTCCAGTCAGACGAGATGATCTACGATTGATCTGCTTCGACGGCCGCAGCACTGGATGTTAGCGAGGAAGCCACGAATTTCGCGGAACTTGTAGAGGCGGTTGTTTATCATAAGCTCTATGGTCTTGCATAGGGAGCTGGTCAGAGCGATATGGCGGTAGTTCTTAGGTGATGTAGGTGATTTGTTCGGTTTCGGTAAAGGGATGACTATGGCTGTGCGCCATTCATCGGGGAAGAAGCTGTCGTTCCAGAATTTATTGAATAGATTTACAAGGTGCTGTTTGGTGGTATCCGGCACATTTTTAATCATTAAATAGTTCACTTGGTCAGGACCGAGAGCTGAGTGTTTGACGTGTGATAGAGCAGTGTTTAGTTCTTGCAGTGTGAATATTGAGTTGTACTCTTCACTGTTGTCCGAAGAGAAGTTTAGCTGCTGTTGCTCAGATCTTTCATTTGTGGTTTGGAAGTGGGTTGAACAGTTGGTGGAGCTGGACACTGTGCAAAATACTGAGGCTAGTTGGTTTGCAATTTCGGGGATTATCGTATACGAGTTGCCGTTTTCTTTTAAAATGTGAATGCTTCTCTGTTGACGGCCTTTGATTTTACGGATGGTTTCATATATTTTGGACTTGAGAGTGTTCTTGTTGAGAGTGTTGGCCAGTTTTATCCAGGCGTTCTTCTTTTCTTCTTTCAATGCTTTGCGGTAGATACATTTTTCTCTATTTCTTCTGGTTTCTTTCAGTGAGTCTGTCTAGCATGGCTTTGAGTAGAATTTGCTCAAAGTAATTTGTGGTACGCATCTTTGGGTAATGTTGATGATATTTTCATAAAACCTCTGTAGAGCTTCGCTGCAAGTTATATCTCTGATCGTCTGTAAACTGTTTCACAAAGAATGGTTTCGATATGTTTCCCAATTGACTTCTTTCACGTTCCACACTACCCTCTCCTCTTCATGTTGATAGTTATCCATGGAGGTGATAGTGATGGGGCAGTGGTCGCTGTCGTTTGGGGAGCTGGCGACTGACCCCTGGAGGCCAGCCGAGAGCCTCGGCGAACAAATGGTCAAGTCTATTGCAGATTCGGTGTTATATGCTATCCTTGTCAGTGCTCCAGAGTTAATAATATTCAGGTTAAGTACGTTTACGACATCCTCGATGATGTGTCTCCTGGCATCTGGAATCCTGCATCCCCAAGCTGTGTTGTGGCCGTTGAAATCACCCATGATGATAAACGTAGGAGGCAGTTGATTGGTAATGTCACGGAGTCCTTCTTTGCTCAGTGTGTGGGTCCCTGAAGAATAGATAGATGCTGAGGTTATGGTTTGAATTGTTTTGATGACAGCAGCTATTGCCTGCATTTACGTGTTAAGTGGGATTTCCTGATATGGAACAGATTCGTGGATTAAAATGTTACTCCTCTGTGGGCTTTAGCCGAAAGAAAAAGTCACGAGAGCTACGGTAGCTCCCTACCAGCACTCGGACTTACCTCTTTCCACAGTCGTCGTCCGCTCAGAGCCGGCTTCCGGCTACCGGTGACGACTGCTCAGAGGGGAACGGCACCCCTCCCGGAGCAAGCTGATCACCCCTCCCAGTTGCCGGGTGCTCTCACCCGGGACAACCGCACAGCGTCGCTGCTGCAGTAACTTTTCTGTAGTTTCTCCACAGAAACTAAAGAACCAGCGTCGTCACTACGTCACGGTACTAAGCAACGGCGCAACGCAAAAGAAACAAACACGCTGTAACGTCCTTACACCACGACTGTCAAGAGCACACTGCCTGCCGGTCGCCCGCAGCCGCTCGGTAGCGGCGGCAAGATCGCCCTCTCGCGGAGGCAGAGCGCACACCGTTAGAGCGCCCTCTGGCGGTGGCAAACACCACAACACCACATCTCCCCCAGTTTCTCACGAAACTCGCGTTGGTGAGTGCCTAGCACTCGAACTTATTTAGGTAGGTGGGACGCCGCTCACGGCGTGACCGCCTCAATGGTTCAGGCTCCCCCCGCTGCTGCTCCTCCGCATCACTGCCAT
>JACJUY010013902.1:0-18775 GCA_014220935.1 Platorchestia sp. MABIK | reverse complement strand
ATACCAAATAGTGTAGAACGCGAATATAGTTAAGGATGATTTCAAAATACTGTGCACTGCCTATTTAGCTGCCGATTTGCAAATTACACTGTGCAACACTCAGTAAAGTACATGAGATCTGTGGCAAATTTTCTGTGCAAAATGAAATGGAAAATTCAGTTCTGATCATCTTAATGTTGAATCAGATATGATTTTTACTGACTTGTCGCTCTTGAAAATTTCAGCATGAAGAAGGTACAATGAATTTTCATATCTCTTGTATTTCTTTGAGTGTTGCACAAATTGTTTATTGAGTGGTTATATTTAATTGAATTTATCACTTAACACTTTACAGTTGAAAGCATGCTTCTTATAATTTTTTTTTTCAGAGCAAATATTTTTTTAACAATGAGTGTAAGACAGTGCAAAAATGCCCGCACAAATTTTACTTTACAGTGAGGTGAAATATGTATTTGGACATTAAGAAAATAGTTTTTATTAATTAAGGTAAAATAGTAACCTATGAAACTAATAATATGACAGCAGTAACACATATACAAAACTATTCTTTTCACTAAAACATGATGTATCTCGAATGCATACAACTTCCACAGCATTTTAGAGAATAGGTGGTGAAAAAGAATTTGGACACATTGTGTTTGTATTTTTCTCAAAATTTTGTACATCTAGGAAAATCATTGCTGATGAAGGTTTCGAGAATTAACTAGAAAAACCTTGAAAGATCACGTCAGGTTATCAGTGAGACTGCCTGTTATTATTGCCCTGGAAAAGCGACTAGATTTTAGGATGTAAAGGGATACTTCTAAATTTGTCACAATCAAAAGTTGTGACGTCACAAATGAAAATTTTCTCCCAAAAAAGATGGCCCGTCGAAAATTGTTTTTCAGAATTTCAATTATGACTTTGGAGATTTCTTGTTTACATCCTATAATCTACACAATACTCCGCATCCAATGATACCAAAATCATCACTCTAGCTTGAAAACTGTAGGAGGAGATGGATTAAGAAAACCTCCCCAAAAAATTTCATTTTCTTCGGATTTCTCGTTTGCTTTCGTGAAAATCGCTTTTTTCAGGAATGACGGATGATTACAAATTGTATTTCCAATCAGCATACCAAATTTTATTGCTCCAGGTTCAATAATAAAAAAAGTTCCGTAAGGGGAATGCTCTCCTCATGCAAAAGGTGCTGCCAGAATGTACGATTGGGCGAATAATTCTGCAATTTAAAAAGCACAAAAGCAATGAAAGAATATCAAGATCCATCAACGTTTCTGTTAGTACAGTGAGTTACGTTGCGAAGAAGGGGAAGGAATTAGGGACAACGACAAACACGCCGAGATCGGGAGCTCCTCGAAAAGTTTAGTGAAGAAATTTGGGAAAGATGTTACGTACAGTTAAAACTAGTACCTTTGTCATTCTAGAAATGCTACAGACAGATATCCGCATGGATGACACAAGCCTTTGAAGAAAACAACAAGCAACGAACCCCAGCCACAGGATCTAGTCACGGATGCCTCGTATGACTCTCTTGTTAAAGAAGTGACAGGTAAATTCAATATTGGATTTTGCGATAGAACGCTTAAATAAATAGTACGGCTTCTTTGAATGCATTTTATAGTTGGGTAAGCACAAAATTGAGCTTTTTGGGACAAAGATACAACACACGTGTGTCAAAAAAAATGCTCTGCGTGCGACTTGAATATGAAACCTACAGTGAAACATGGTTGATGAAACATTTTGATCAGTCGATGCTTTTCTTTTAATGGTGTAGGGATACTATAAACAATTGATGAAAAATGAATGGTGACAGATACAGACAAATTTGGGATGGTAATTTGCAACAGTCAGCAGAAAAGATGGGTTATTGAATGAATAGTAGTTTCAACAGGACAATAATCCAAACTCCCCAGCTAAAGGAACACAAAGATGATTTGTAGACAAAGGTATTAACATTTTAAAATGGCTTACTTAATCGTTACGCTTAAACCCAATCGATATTTGTGACAGATCGTGAAAAGGCGAAGTACTGCAACACGGTCTTCAAGCTTTAAAGAATTGAAGACTTTCCCGAAGAGGAGTGGGATAAAGTTCCTGTGAAATTTTGTCCGGACATAATAAAAAACTGCGAAAATCGTTTTTGAACAGTGATTGAGGCTAGAGAAAGTTCAATTAAATATATGTGAGTTAGTGGAATATGTTTAGTTAGTTTAGCCAATGAAATATTTGTATATGTGTTACTGATATCATAGTATTAGTTTCATAGGTTTCATTCATCCTAACTGCGAAAAAATTAAATTTTCTTCATGACCAAATACTTTTTGCACATCAATGCATGTGCGGGGACTCAACATTTGCTTTAAGAAAAGTGCAGAATTGCACGCCATATCCAGAAATTGTAGAATGCGTACTTGTTTATGAAATAGAAGACCAGGACAAGTCATCGGCTTCTTAGGTGTGTTGCCTTACTTGTGTGAAGACATTTTGCGGTTGGAAAGCACATTATGTTTGGTGTGCCAATGATTTGGCGTGAGCAGAAAGATCTCTCCTATGACTGCTATTTCTATCAGCAAGACTTTATAGGCCGTACTACTGCAAAGAAAAAAAAACACAATGTTTAGCCAAATTTGCAATCAGCAGTGCGTCCAGTTAAGCACTCAAAAATTTTCCGTTGCCCAAACCTCCATATCAAGAAATGTGGCGTTCTAGAAGTGCAGATGAACAATCCAGTGGTGAATATGTGGAGCCCGATGATCCAGCAAGTGGGAGTAAACCAATACAGTTTTCTCAGAAGCCACTTAATGAATAGTGCAGGGACTTCTATTTAACCAAAGACAAAAGTGAGATTCTTGCATTAAGGCTTCAAGAACGTAATCTTCTTGATAAAGGAGCGAAGATAACGTACAGTAAAAATACAAAAAAGCTTCTTTCTTTGTAGCTATGAAGTATGAGTTATGCTTTTATAATGGCATCACTGAAGTTTTTCGGCAACTAGAAATACCGAATGATAGCAGCAACTGGCGACTATAGATAGATGCATCCAAGGACAGCATAAAAGTTGTTCTGCTACAACGGGAACGCTCTGTCAAATGTTCCCATAGGTTTTAGCGTAACCATGAAAACATACAGTATGACGACCATAACTGGCACATTTATGCCGTTTTTAAGGTTGTAGCCATGCATACTGGCCTTCAGCCTCGCTATACTAAATTTTGCTGCTTCCTGGTCTCATGGAACTCCACAGCGAGAACTGAAAATTATGTTCGCAAGGATTAGCCGACTTCAAATGAAATTAAGTAAGGAAAACATAACATCAAGCACAAACCTTTTTTGAAAAGTGATGGAATTTTTTCACCTTTGCATAACGAACTTAGTTTGTTTGAGCAATTTATGAAAGGATTCCTCCGTACTTGCATATTTTACAGAGAATTTTTCTTTCCTTAGTCGAGCTGAAATGAAAGAAGGCACTTCATAAGTCTCCAAATTCGAAAAATTGTTTTTGTTGAAACTTTTATCACATATCTCTAGAGAAAAGAGAAGCTGACCTTTGAGTAATTCAAGAATGTTTGTGATAACTGTTTGGGGAAACATCATTCAGAAGTCTATGTGCATGTGGTGAATAATCTGCTGAGTCATTTGTGGGATGTCACATGTCTCTAAAGTTTTATGTAATTCAGTCTCATTTGCATTTTTTCTCAGATTATCTTGGTGATGAAAGTGATCAATATTGCGAGAGGATACTTCATTTACGGTGCAACAATTGAAAGGAAAATAAAACCTTGGCATGTTGGCAAACTGCTACTGGAGAATACAAACAAAGAGAAGAACACGCTCCACTCAAGGCGATTAGGACAAATGTTGTTTGAACTGACAGGTGTGTGTTTGTCATTCATAACCGATAATTGCAAATACTTCATGGTACAGGAAAATTGTACGAATAAAGTCATTTTTTACCTCTAAACGGGTGTTACGTTAGATGTACTTTTTTCAACCTAAATTTGCCGCACAGTGTTATCACGGTTTATTCAAATTACGAATAGTTCGATCCTTTCACATAACTTTACAAAAAATATTCTAGCTTTTCAATTTTTGTCAATACCTTGATTGATGGCTGCCCGTTTTTTAATGAAATTATCAAGATAAGGGTGGATCTGATTTCAGAAGCGCTTCTTCGATCAAACTGATTCTTCGCATTTAATTTTATTAGTACTCGTCCATCTTGAAGATAAGAAAGAAGGTGAAATGAAATAAACGTTGGAAATGATAAACATAAATTTCTCTGAAGTAGATGAGGCCTATTACACATGGCCCATCAAATCTACATGTAGTGAAATATCTCATATCTTATAATAATGCAATGTGTTGCTAGGCTAGTTTGAGGTAGAGCACGGAGCGACAGATCTTTGGAATGTCAGACCGTTGAGCCGATGTCGCTTTGGCGTGGGAACAAGCCTCGGAGGCGCGAGGAATACGAGGGTTGACCTAAACAAAAGCCACACCACCGGAGCCAGTGAGCGCTCGTGAGACAATCGCGCGAGAGGGTGTGTCTGAGCACGCACCAATTAAATTTCGAGACATCAGAACAAGCGAGAATTCCACCAATCAGGATTAGAACGCTGTCTTCATAACTGAGAACCTTCGTGAACATTCTAGACGAATCCAAGAGAGATACATATAAGGGTGCGACAAGAAGAATCGAGGGTCTTTTTCGCTGGGTTTCGCAACAAGGATTGAGTGAGGGCACGTAAACAGAGTCCGCCGGCTTCGCCGGCGTGCTTCGCATACGAGACCCAAACCCTTAACATCTGTGTGAAGTGACAACATCGAAGTCTCACGAGTAAAAAGTCGGAAAAACAGCAGCCATCGAAGTATCAACTTGTGGCAGAAATCCACTCGAAGCGCATCAGCTTCGCGGCAACGATCGCCAAGTGCAAACGTGTCAACGACTACAGCGAAAGCATTCAGTTTGTCTACGCCAGTCTCAATCTCACAGGCAACTCCAGCATGCCCCTTGGAAACACGCAACCATGAAAGCTGCAGGCATACAGCATCAATCCTGCGTAAGCTACAATGATCAAAATCCGTCGGCACTCAAGAGCTGTGAACGAGTTGCAGACAGTGAGCAGCACCAGCCGGCCGCTGGGATGAGAGCATCAGCGGATGTCAGGTCTGATCAGCTGGACATTCGCACATTCTTCAAGCCCTCAGTGGAAGCAGAGTTCGCCTAACATCAACGACGCATCACAGGAGAGCTAGGGATTTGTTTTTTGGTGTTGAGAAATTGAAACAGTGATATAAGTGTAAGTTAGGTACGAATCAGCACATTGGAAAGTGCTTTTAAATGGCGCGCAAATTGTGTAAAGTGTTTTTTGGTTCATCTTGTGGTGGAGCACACTCAGCCGAGCTGTGTTATTCGGTTATAGAGCGAGAGTTCGAGCGGCGCGTGATGCGAAGGGCTCTAAAGTTTCCTGGCACCTTGTGGTGAGCAAGGATGTTGCCCTGCCGTGTGGTGTCCTAATTATTTCGTTATCTCATGTTATTTAGAATTTACCTTAAATTTTGTGCCACCGTTAATTATTTACTCATGCTTAGAAATTGATAATCTTGATTCTCGGTGAGCATTTCACTCATTTTCTTTGAATACCATGTCGCATTGAATCTTTATGTCAGGAATGTCATGTGTACTTTTCATTATTGCACTCGTGCCCTTTTGATCATTTCGTTTAGATTTTTGTGTGCTTTTACTCGCGTGTTCCACGTTCAAGAATAAAAATATGTTTAAATCTTTCAGATTTTGTCGTTATTATCCATGCTGATAAATCTAAGGTAAACTCGTGGTGCACTACGCGAACACTACTATTTCTAATTTCCACCTTTCTGTCACCCCCCTCGTTCTGTGTATTTCTATCTTTAATTCCCTTTTCCTCTTTGACTGTCGAGGTTTGAATTCCTCTATCGGTAACGAGAGGCCGACAGGCCCAAGCTCGTATCGTAACATACACAATAATGTTAAACAAATCACGCGATACACGTTCCTATTTCTTAACCATACACCTGATACTCATTAATACATCGAAAATTGTGGAGTTGATGAAGCTTGTATCATAGATACGCTCATCACACACTTTCTGCCGATGGGTGTGACGGACGGACAGACGGACGGGCATACGCGGCTCCTATTATGGTATGAATTTATGATACAACCATTTTGGAGTACCAACGGCTCCTATTGCAGTTGCTTGCTTTACTGATGAGCTTCTTTCATAACTTTTAAAGGATGGTGTTTTTAACTTGTAATCAAAGTCCGTGACTAAATTATCATTCGAGTACGTAAAACATATTTACGAAGAAAATTTCTGTTCAAATAATTACCAATGCCTTAACTTTGTAGGGAACTCGTTCAAAAGGTACCTGTATGTGTGGCTTTCGATTTTTTAATGCATTGATTATTTTTATCGAATAGGGAAGTACGACTTACATCTCTGTCTATCAAGTATCAACTGTCAAAGATCAACTCTGATGCTTCAAATGATGCAAATGATGCTTCATTCGTATTCATTCAGGAACCATTGCTCAGTTTCCGTTACGAACGTTTCACGATGACCATACTGCATCTTCAGAAATGGATCACTGATAAATTCAACTTATTTTTGAATTGTTCCTTTTTTTAATGGTTTACTGATGCGAAACCAAAAATGTTTCTGGAGACTTCTTTTATTATTTGCAAAAACACCTTTAGAAGTGAATAGCGTTTTCTATTTACCTAGACTGTGAGAAATCAAATTCACTCTTTCAATAGATTCTACAACAAAATTTTGATCTGTATACCTCGCCTACTCTTCTGAAGGGAAATGGTGTCATACCTATCAGATTTTGATCAATATTCTGATTCTAAAACTCGATACCATTTACTCCCAACTAATTAGGATGTACTTTTAATATATTTTATAATCATTTAATAGCAACTCAGAATTATTAAATAAAGACTTATTGATGAATTGAAAAATTGTACCATTGAGATCTTGAATTCGAAAATTCTAAAACTTTTGAGTTCCTGAGCTGCACTATGTTTGTATCATTTTCTCAAATTTCAGGAGACAATGTTAATTAAGAGTATTCCACGATGCTTTCCTTAGTGTTCAACTTCTTCAAAATTGTAATTTATTGAAAACAATATTTCATGGATCTTTTCCAGATAAGCCCCGCCGCTAATGCTACACATAAGTTCACTCAATTGTAACTTTCGAAAAAATGCACCTTCTCGATTTCAAATAACTCTCAAACGAAAATATTTTTTATTCTTTCGTTTGAGAGTAATTTGAAGTCGATAGGGGCATTATTTTGAAAGTTACAGGAGGGTGGACTCATGTGTTGCATTAGTGGCCGGGCTTGTCTGGAAAAAATCCCATATCATCGCCTGTGAAATAATCAAATCTTAATTTGTTCGGCATTCAATGAGCAATTCATTCCTAAGTTCTGAGATAATTATTTTCCTGCATTTTAACGTGACAACTAGCAACAAAAGGTTATCCACTTGTATTTTTTCGTAGTTGACGTTATGAACCATACATGATATGGACAACTGCATCTTGTTTGTGACACTGCCGCGTCCCATGATGTTTAGCTATGCAGTGTTCGCCTTGGCTGTGTCATAGTAGCAATAAAGCGTGTATCGTGAGATGAACCAAAACGATTACGGCGTTAGCTGTACATTTATAAGCCCTTTCAAAATTTGAAAATAAATATTGCAACAAATTTTGAATGTGGGTCATAAATGTACAGCTAACGCCGTAATCGTTTTGTGTTCATATGAACTCAGAAAAATTAAGAATTGCGATATTGAATAAAGGGTTAATGTAATTTTGTCTATGAGGCTGTACACTTCATTTCAGCAATTTCGTTGGCATTTGACAATCAGAATAAACTTTATTTTATTGACATTGATATAAGAAACGATATGTACCAAATCGTCCTTACTTTACGACATAGCCTCTCGTCCTGTAAGGACGTATTAGTTCACTGACGACAAAAAGCCCATTCGATAATTTGTTGCCCTCGAATGAGCTTCATCAATCCAAATAACGATAAATTAATTCTTTAGGTGAGACGTGTTTTTAAACGGCCCATCTAAATTCTGGTCGTGTTGGGTTAATAGCGGCTGTTTTGCTCTAAAATTTTGTTTTAACTCTTCTCCTTGTGTGGAACTTCATTGGGATATAACAACTAAAAACATGAAAACCAAAGTTCCCAGGGAAAAATGTGAGGTCGATAGCTAACAGTTAAAGTCGGGGCTTCTTTTGGTGAAATGGAATAGAGTTTGTATTTTGTTATGGACTAATTTTTTTGTATCACTGCTATTTTTCAGCACCTAATACTTTTTGCTAAATTTTTATCTCATTTCAAAAACTTTTTACAATTAGGCATTCTATTTGTGCAGAATGCAGGTACGCACGGTGTACAACTGTACATAGATTTCACGTTCCCTTAATTCTATACTATTCGCTTCTTCCTCATACCTCTCCTGGGACCACCATTGCTTTATTTAGGAGAAATTAAACTAATTAATCTTATATTCCGCAGTGCGGAAATGCCACGTGAAATCAACTGCATCACCGAAATGAATCAAATCGAAAACAACGCTCAGTGAGCGTGCATATTCAAGTGAATGTATGAAATAACGCGGTAACATTCAACGGTATGTTTTAGTTGTAACTGTGAAGAAAATGCAAAACCCAATGTCAACGAATGTTTTACACTGTCAACATTTCTATTATTTCCCGTGCCTCATAATATTGGTAATCTTATGAGTATCATGCTATTATTAAACTGGAGCGGTTTACAACGATAAACGCAAAAAGTATTTACCAAAGTATCGGTAACTTCACAAGTGAAGCGGGAAAGATGAATCTATCTGTTAGATATGTGCTAATTAGTTTTGTTAGGCTGTCCCTGTTCGGGCGCCACTTGTTAGATGTATGCTTGTTAGTTTTGTTAAGCTGTCCCTATTCGGGTGCCACTTGTTAGATATATGCTTATTAGTTTTGTTAGGCTGTCCTGTTCGGTGCCAATTGTTAGATAATTCTTTAGGCTGGTCCTTCTTGGGAGCCAGTGATAGATTATTTAGGCGGGAGAGTCCTGTTCGGCCCGATTTGATGATTCTTTAGGCTGGTCCTTCATGGGAGCCAGTATTCTTCTCGGGGAAGAAAGTACTCGGTTTATTTCCAGAGTTTATTCGCAGGAAACAATATTAGTTGTAGAGGATTTCAATAGCAGATAAGGAGGTTTCGAAATTCCAGAGAGCGGACCGTTTCATTCAGTCGCTCTCCCGAATTTTGGAAAAGCCGGATTCAAGGGGGTTTGGGGAGTATCTATGATACACGAATTAAATTTCGACGAACATTATTCACAAAGATACGAGAATATCCATACTGCCTAACGCTATCATTATTATTCGCACACCACCCATTGCATTTTTATGCGTCCGTCCATTTCTCGTGAAAAATACTTAAAAATGTTAACAAATAAATCAGAAAATAGACATTTTTGACCACATTAATAGATTTTTTATAAACTTTAATGCGTTACTAAATACGAGCTTATTTATAAGTAATTACATAGGCTTGCAAGTTACGAGTGAAAACTAATCAGTCAGAAACTAAGGTCAATATTTTATGTTCTACGACATTAAAACAGGCTGAGGTCAAGTAACGCAGTTATTACGCAGCTGGCAGCACATACTTAGCGCTGAAGCGGTGCACAAATGTCCAAACTTTAGCAGGCTCTGATGTCGCCTGGAAGCGCTCAATAAAAGCGCAGCGCGCAGGTATGCCGCTGGAGCACAAAGCGTACGCTGGGTGCAGACAAGTGCTGGCGTCAGAACAACATTGTGATTCCAATGTTTGTTATCCAGAGGTAGACGAAGACGGGGAAAAATAGCGATGACGTCACACTAGTGGCTCAAGTATAGCGATAGTTTTGAAAAAAATCAATCCTATCCCAGAAAATGTGTTCCTCGCAAAATTTAAATCAAATTTCTGCTATTGACTGCGAAAACAATAAATAACCCAAATTGCTTGCAAAAATATGTCGATTATTTATTTGTATTAAATTAACGCAATATTTTAAAGTAACGTTTTTAACACAATTAAACATATTGAATGTTTTTAAATTTTTTTTAAAGATTTAAAAAGGGAATCGCAGCAATCGCGGGGAACTGTGCTGCATTTGGGAGAAAAAAATTCTGGTTTAGGCAGTTGTCTGTCTTGACGAGTGATTTTATGTAACAGAAGATTTTTTGACCATCCCCTGTCACCAACAATCAATATGAAAAAGGAAATTTTGTAAAATAGCCATACTTCATTCAACTTCTGTTAGATAACGATAAAATTAAAAACAAGGCAGCAGTTATTGCAGGAAAATATGAGAGTGCTCTATTTTTTTCACACTAGTTGGTTCTAATGTTACGGTACGGGCTGTACAAACCCAGGGTTAAACAAACTCAACCATACATTCATTGTCTGTCGTATCATAAAAAAATTCTGAATCTGAATTTTTCAAACATTAATTTGACCGAAAAAGAATCCCTGCGTATATGCTAAGATTTTCTAAGATCTGGTAAACTCCATTCTTCGGGAAATCAACAACAGATCGTTGCTAAATTGATTCGCCTCTTCATTGGGGGTTGCGCAAAATCTTAAGCAACGAAAGTACTGTCATCAGCAGACATGGTAGGCAACGGTGCTCCGTGGCGTTGAACGCCTGAACAGCAGACCTTGTTGTCGAGAACATGATAATCGAAAAACACCTCTTCTTCGCTCTCCTTCCTGATCAATGATAGGTATTCATAAAAAAGTATAAAGAGTTGGTTCATTTTTCTTACGAAGGAAAGCATGAAACTTAAAAAACAGATATAGGGCAAGAGGTTCTAGATATTTTTAGATTACTTCAAAATTATCATTAATGCATTAATTTTATTTTGTGTCATCTTCATACCTGAAAGTTTTGGAATAAAGCGCATAAGAATTTCGGAGGTAGATAGGCCTGTCACGAGACAAAAATGGTACTCCGCATTAATTTGCATTAATTAACAAGGGAAGCCAAAATCTCGGGTATGAGGGATTGGCATACCTCCATGAAAAAATGCAAAAGAGAATTAGAGGCTAAATAAATGCATGCAAATGTAGAAATTCAATGATTGCAGATTACTAGAACACAAATCATGGCGGTTTTCACAGAATGCAGAGACCCACTTACAACAGCGCGTTTTCTATTCGCGGCTTTATTGATGAGAGAATGATTTCGTCTTCGGGTTGAATACGCAGGTTTCATTGCAAAATTTATGATGATTGAAGGACATTCTATAATACGTTTGATGAGGCAACCGTACAACTAACATATAATCAAGGGCTAACACCACTTGCTTGTCAACTGGTACACCTACAATTACCTCGAAACACAACCCAATTAAAACACATTGTAGAGATTGGTAAAAATTGGAGATGATTTGGTCATGTTGTGGTTATGATTTATACTCATTGCCACGCTACCGTGATTCAACTCCCATGACAACCCTTCCCTAATGATTGGTAATAATTGGAACTGAATTTGGCCGGCCAAATAACCCCTTATAAGTTTAGCTACACACTGATTTCATAACAGAAATGCAACCTTTCTACATTGTGTTTCTTCCAACAGTGCGTTTTACAATCATGCCTCCAGACTACAAGTTCATTCCACTCGGTCATCAGTTCATAATCTCGCGCAATATGGAAAACATCAGTTCATCAAACGGGCACCGACGACTGTGCCATTGATCATTCCGACTCTCCGTGCGCATTACTCCCCACGTGCAACAATTAAATAATTGACCGATTTCTCTACCGCAAAAATTGTATCCATTTAGTTTTTCACCTTCACCGAAAGTATCAACTTTTTATTACATCACTTTATAATTTACCCATTCCTCTACTTTCAAAAATCGTATTCATTTAGATATTCAGCGTTACTTAAAGCATTACACTTTTATCACATCAATCTTGAATAGAACTTTTTTTTAATTTTCTCTCACCGTCCCTGTAATGGTTTACGATTCAGATACCCTACGTCGTGTTTAAATAAACGTTACGAAGAAGGGTACGTTTGGCCAACGATCACCTTTCAAAAAAGAACCGTATTCACAAAATATATTATCGTCGATAAGCGCAGCATGTGCTCAGCTCTACGAACATTGCATCAAATCGTCAACCGTCAAGTCGTCAACCTCGAGAAAGCGTCATTTGAAAACTACCCCACCTTGACACCCCCACTCTGGAGAACTCTACGTCCCCCCAGCGTTTTTGAAGGAGCTGTAGTGCTAGAGACCTCTACTCTATTTCTCTTCACGTATCTCAACTCTGTGCGTAGACACTTAGAATGTTGTTCATTCCGTATAAATACTTGTTAATTAATAGATGAACGTAATCTAATCTAATTATCTGACGACACTTGCTATTTCCGGTAAATTATTAACGTAAAACATTGTAAGCGGGAAACGTGTATGTTCGTGGTCATAACAGTGTCGCCTGAGGCTGCCGGTCTGCGAGACAGCGTTAGGGCATTACCGACCGAGACGTGAGAAGTTGAGGTCGTATTACGCCTCGCTGCCTACGGGCAAGCGACGGCACTGGCAATCAGATGAGTAACAATCTTTCGTGTATTCACAATTACCATTCATCTTGTTATCTTACGTGTAGGAATCTGCATTTGCTCACAGTGTACGGAGCATTATTCAGTATCTAGGATGTACGCGTAAATTCACATTATGTATTAGATAATATGTGTTTTGCTAACTGATTCAGTAACGAGGCCTCACCTCGATATGTGCTTTTATAGATAAATTCCTGTCCATCGATTGTGTTAACTATTTGAACCAGAAGTCATCGTTAATTTTCAAGTCATCATTTCTATATTAAATAACAAATTTAGAAGCCTGTTTATTTAATCCTTTGCAATGATCGAACATCAGAAAATACCAGAAAAAGACATCATCGAAAAATGACTTATAAATGCGATCTAAATTCTAACAACGAGGAAAATCATTAAGATGGTAGCTGGACGGAGAAATTTGAGCTTGCTGTAATATAAAATGATATCTTCGAATCACACACGCACGAAGAACATGACACCCTGCTTGTCTCCAGATGATATTAAATTTCCTATTTCTTCGACCAGTAAGGTATTGTTTTTATATTTTTATTCTGCGAATAAATAGAGAGACTTCTATAATTGTTTAACCGATAAACTCTTTAATTTTTATTGAAGATAGTGAAAATAGAGTTCGACGCACGCTAAATCCATCCATAATTATAATTTTTGTATATAATATTTTTCAGTCAACACGCACTTTTTTCGCCGTTGTACACCTTTTCAAAGTTACCGCTCGACCATGTTCCTCTAATTAAGTTACGTCATGTGCTTGTGGGTGTTCCATGCGTTCCCCTTTTCACACGAACCAATCCTATTTTCAGTATTTCGGAGGTGCTCGCATGAACCCTCCTCTCGTAATGGTGTAGCTGTCTCATTCGTTGTGAGAATGTTGTTTCTCCGCCTCCTTTCCCTCAAGCTCATGTATCAACCTATTGTTGGTCACACGTTCCTCAGCCTGTCGGACTACAACCCTTCTCACATACACAAACTCTTACCAAACATACACGGACTCACAAGGCATACAAAGTGCTGACGCTATACGAACGAACTTTTGGAAGATATATGTTTTATTACGCGCTCGATTTCAACGAACGAATCATAATGAAGAGCTACGAAACAACATTGCAACCTTGTGACAATCTCAAAAACGACATGAATTTAAAATCACAATTTAGTAATTTAAAAAACAAAACCGAATCATTACTTCGTCAAATTAAAATATTTCTTAACAAGCCCAAAAAAAATAGATTAAAATTTATTTGCTAAAAAAAATACTTACAAAAGAGCTATAATTTATAAGACGTAGGAAAGGTAAATGTATGTTGTGACAAGGACTCAAACCTTGCAACAATAACTCAAGCCGGAACACGAAAACGAATAAGGAAAAACGATTTGGTTCAGAACACTATAACTATTATTATTCGAAGGACGTTGAATAAGCAATGAAAATCAACACTACTATTGCTAAAGACAAAGCATGCTGCAACTGTAAAGTCAACAAAAATTGTTCACTTCAACTGCTTGGAAGACAAAGGTAAAACAACTACGACTGGAAGCAAGACACTGCAACCTTGAGAGAACTCAAGTACACTACAGTGTCTGCAATTAAATTCAGAACACAGCAAGTGCGATTTGAACACTGGATTTACAATAAGGAGTTGAAAACTTCATTGCGACACGCATTTAAACAAGAATAGGGTATCAACTGCAAAAAATAAGACTAGAACTTGAGCGCAAAACAGAAAGATTGTGAATGCAAAGGTTCCAAGTAAAAATATTAGAACTTTCAAGTTGTTTCTGTGCCGCGGAAGGCAAGACTTCTAGCCGTGTTTTATTCGAAAAAGCAGTCATTTTTTGATCGCCATGTCCACTTCATACTCGTATGGTGGTAAAAAACGGCTACAAAACCATTGAATTTTCTTTGCAGCTATTCGGAAATCAACACCTTTATCGGCTACGTATCGACTTTTCACGGCCCCAATTCGACCTTCTACGGCTTTCCATGCTCTGTATCGGCTCTCTGCCGACCTTACCCGACCTTATCCTGGCCTCTCGTGGCATCGTGCCGCTTTTGCCCGAGCTTATACCGGCTGCCGTATCATATCGACCTTGTCCGAACTTAATTACACCCGCCTTCCGAACACATACGAACGCGTACACACACACACACACACGCACACATGCACACACACTTTCACAAACATGTATATGTACACATCGTTGATCACCTTCAAGAACGTCCTTCAATTTCGAGGTTGCTGACGACTGACGAGGGAAAATTTAGGTTTGGTTTCCAGATTTTTTTGTTTTTACATTGCTTATATTGTGGTTTTGCCTTCCCTACCAGCCCCGCCACAACGATGAATAATATTATTGTCATAAATATCAATTGTCCGAGGTGGTGAAACAAACAGTTGGCCTCTTGCTTTTATTCTTTATTCAACATCAAAATGGGTGCCACCCAACACTGCTGTTTGCCGAAGCAATCCAGAAGTTGTTGCAATCACATCTTCGTGGTGAAGCTGCTGGGTTGCGACGATCACCGTATGACCTCAATTAGGGAGTAAAGTAAATGTCCTCAGCCAATAACGTCTAAATCATTAAAACTTATAAGCCGAATAACTTCTTTATATATGCCACAATAATATTCTTATAGCCAGCGACAGAAAGCGGAGGAGGTTTTGGCTCTTAAACCACCCCAATTGGGTTTCGACGGCCGGTTTTTTACGTTCGTTTCGTCTAACACTGTCACTGTTGAATGTGATGTACTCTATGCAAACTTTGATACTCTTTTTCCACCTACTAAAATGAGCGAACTGACCACAATACATTTCTATGTATTCAATTTCACTATTCGTTTTATCAAAGTAGCGGCTGTAACAACTGTTCGTGGAAAAAACGTTCACGTGTTTCAGGAGGCCTGTGAAAGCAAGCTTATGAACATTCGGAACATCCAAAATTCAATCCGATACAGCCGATTCAGTTGTTGTTTCTACGAATAATTCAAGTTTATTATCATCATCCTCGTTCCGTTCATGCTCTTGAAATATTGCCTCTGAAGATCGGCATTCTACGTCGCTTCCATCTTTTGTTTATACTGAATAATCACCATCTGCGCTAGAAGTCACAGGTCCAAACTCAACTACATGTGAAATGTAGAACGACTAAGAAAACGACTCATTTTGCGTTTTCCCGCCATTTTCTTATGAAGCTTCAGCAACAGTAGCCAATTCAGTCAACCCTCGTTTTTTTGTCGGTTGCGTAAAAATGTAAAAGTTTAATTTATATTTTTTCCATTTTAAGGAGGTCAACCCAGGGAGTTTCAGGCCCAATGGGCCATTTTTGTTTCTTTGTTGAAAAAGGATCCTTGGGTGGTGGGCTATTGTGCCCTAAAATTTTTTGGGGCTACGGGCATTAGATCCCCCCAAGGGGACAAAAAAAATGATTTTTTGACCCCATTTAAAAATATGACAAAACGTAAAAAAAAATTCTTGAAGATTTAATGTCAGTTTCTTTGCAATGTTACAAGGACTTCAAAACTAATTTTTTTAAATGTACTAGCATGAAAACTCAATGACTCATATTCTTTTGATAAATGAAAATGAACTAAGTAACTAATATTAATTTTTTTTTTAAATTAAGGCCTAAATCGAAAAAATGAATAGATAAAAATGTGTTTCTTTTACAGAATTACTTTCAATGGACAAATTTCACAAGAATCAGACAACAAATACAAAATTCACCATTCCTCAAAAAATGAATAATTTATTCATTTGTATTTCATTTCTATTTTTTTATTTGTTATTTATAATTCACAGTGCAAATATGAAATTATGCATAGAGATTGTTTGAAAAAACATGAAAACAGCATTCAAGTACAAAAACTGTCTATTAAATTACACTTCAACAAAATAATTTTTTGGGGGGCTTTTACCCAAAACCCCAAATTTTCAACAATAAAAAAAATGGAAGTCAGTGAGTTTTTAAGCTAGAACAAAACCAAGGACAGTTTTAGAATCCGCGAAGCATTGCGTACAAAGTTACGAGAGCCAATTTTTTATTTAAAACTTTTCATTTTTTATATGAAAAAACTAGTTAACAAATTCATTTGTTATTAGTGATCAAATATCGCATATATAGAAACGAAAAGTTTCAAATGGAAAATTTGCTCCCATAACTTTGTTTGCAATGCTTCAAGGATTCTAAAACTGTGTTTGGTTTTGTTCTAGCATGAAAACTCAATTACTTCTATTCCTTTGAAATATCCATAAAAATGTACCAACAAACTAATTTGTCATATTTTTCAAAAAATTAAGACCTATATCGAAAAAAACTAGGTAAAATATGTTTTTTTTGAACAAATACATGTACTGGCCAAATTTCAATCAGATAAAAATTTAAAAATTGGTTGACCCCCTAAAATTCTGAATGAAACGTGCAAAATATATATAAAATCCCATCATAAAATAACTACAAAAAAGTTATAAAGAGGAAGATTTTTTTGTTAGTAAACGATATTAATTTTTTTACAATTTATAAACCTTACGGAATTTTTTCAATTCATCGCGAGTTAAAAGACTAAGAAAATTGCTTGTCATATTTACTCAAACGCTTGTCACACAATTTGACATCATTGTCTATTCAAAAAACATTTTGATGTACGAATATCATCTTCAGGCAGCAAAATACAGAGTACATTTTACAGTTACAATAATAAAAACGTAAATTATATGCAAAACATAATCAGATAATAAATTCAAAAACTAACACAGATCACACTGCAAGATGACTAGAGACGATAAATTTGTACAATTGGAATGCTGATCACTATTTAAATTTGAATTTACTTTGCATTCTTCAGCATGGAAATGATATTCGTACATCGGAACGTTGCTTTTTATAGACAGTGATATCAAATTTCGCACGCGAAATTTAAAAAATTTGGTTAACAATTTTCTTCGTCTTTTAATGCGTGAACTGGAAAAATCAATGCTATTAAATTAGAAGGGGCGTTCGGATTGGATCTTCTTGCTCTAAAAATCTAGCGATAGTACAAAAAATTTACACTATTATATTCTGCATTTATTGCTCCTCATAACTACAATATGAATTTTGAAATAAATATGCGTTCATTACCAAATATGAAATATGGTTGTATAGGAGTGCAATTCCGATTGGCCTTCTTATCAATATGTATTACTTTTCATTCACACAACAAATCAATGAGACATTATTGGGCATTCCTCCGGCTTATAACGTCGCCAATGGAATAAGAAACTCACGTGAAAGCGAACATCTTATCCCTTATAATAGTAGAAATTGTTTTTGAAATAAGATACATCCTCACGTACTATACACTCGCACTAATACACACTCTGACATTACTTGAAACTTATTAAATAAATCAAAAACTACCACAACAGCTTTGACGCACCAGATCAGTTAAACAACTTGTCGCGAAAGTACGTGACAATCTTGAAAACTTGTCCGTTCAGTGTTGTCCTCTCTAGCTGGAATGCAGATAAAAAGAATTGACTCAGATGCAAAGCAGGATATTGTTATTCACTATAAAATGACAAAAATAATAGCATTGGCATCTAATTTTCTAAGAACATTATAACTATCCACAAATTAATGTTTCTACATTTATTTACCAATTTTCAAGTTGGCAGCTCTGATGTGCCGTATTCCTGGGAATGTGCCGTATTCCTGGGGCTCCGTTGTGTCAGGTAGGATATGAAAGGCGGCAACGTTCCGGGTGGTTTACTTGGAGCCGGAGCTTGCTTAGGCCCGATGCTATCGACGGGAAGAGCTCGATCAAAGTGCGATTACTCATACACTACAAGCGCTTTTATGTGACTCGGTACACGAATACACGAAGGGCGGCACATACCTCCCCCTCATACGAAAACTATAGGCCGAGAAAAAAATATAACCGAAATTTGTTAGGTTTGAACATTTCCAAAAACAACTCTAATCAAAAACGCAGATAGCACCGTCCGTCACAAAAAAAACACAACAGCAAAACACTGGGTAAACCAATGCAACGCAAAAAATTAAAGTACATCAACGCAAAGCAAAAAATTACAAG
>JACJUY010013901.1:4935-18786 GCA_014220935.1 Platorchestia sp. MABIK | reverse complement strand
GTAAATGTATCTCCCAAGACCAGCGTTTTCATTCCTTATATGTATTTCCATTCCCCACACTGGCCACCACATATAAGGAATGGAAACGCTGGTCTTCGGAGATACGTTTACTTGGCGAGAACGAAGACAGGCGAGGTTTACAGGTGCTCGGACGTGATCGATTAGCCCTATGCCTGAGGGGCCGCGCTCTTATATTAACTCTAAGGCACATGGGGTGAAGGGGGCATATGTGCGCACACACATTGTGCTGACTAATATTTATAAAGTTGAGGTTGATCAACAGTTTTTCTGTTGCTGCCTTTTGATAATGTCCCTGTCTTAGAGATTCCGGAGGGTAGTCTGTTGATCGATAAGAGGCCGTATTTTCTCAGGCTGGTTATTCCATTGGAATCTTCCTGGTAATTCAGGGATAGAAGAAAAGTCAGTTTGCTGACTGATATTAATGAAGTCGAGGTTCGTCAACAGTTTTTCTGTTGCTGCGATAAACTTTCAATAATTTCCAGAATTTCAGATGGCTGCGTGGCGAAGTAGCAAAATTTCCAATAGTAGTCAAGCGAAAAAGCGATTGAGCTAACAAGCTAACGAAAGTTTGAAATTCGAGACAGAAGTACGTTTCGCAAGTATCTATGATACGCGAGCTCATTTTATTCGAGGGAGGAATTATTTTCCCTCCGTAGCACAGAGGCACCAGTCGACCCATCCTGGCGATGGACTTACAACGATCTTTTAATGTAACACTCAGAAATTCGGTATCCATGAGACCGCAAACTCGGATGAAAGCGTAACGGACGGACTAACTAGCTAAGGGAGGAACAAGAAGAATGTTATATAAATTATTATTAGCTAGGCAGTTTTTGAAAAATTTGCTATATCTTTTTCATTGCGATAAGCCGCATTTTTCTCAAGAATAGATTAGATTATTAGTTAGTTTAAGCCTCCCTATCCTCAACAAATGAGATCCAAAGAGAGGAAGGAAGAAGGCACCATTTAGTATGGAGATAAGGGAACGTGGAATCTATGCAGAAAGAACATAGAAACAGTAAGATAATAAAGAAGTTCATGAAACAAGATTAAAGTTGAAGAAGAAAGTAGTAGGTGTTGAAAAAACAGGACAGCAGTGAACCGAAACAAAGTTGGTCCGTAACAAAACAAAAACCTATGTTATTTTAACAAAAAGAAAGCCTACCTACCCATTAGCTCGGGCCCTCACATAATCCCCCTGGGAGCGCTAATTCCCATAGATACAATAGTTGTATCCCCTTGAGGGGTCTCAAGAATAGATTAAAATTTCACGCAATATTCTTGGCTTATAAATAGAAGAGAGCAGATGACAAGTTTATTACATCATTTGAATGGTATCTATGATACTAACCAAGCAAGCAGATTACCATTGTAATAGCACATGAGAAATTCCGCACAAAATTTTTTTTTATAAAATTTACAGAGAAACCTGGCGTTTTATTATACAAGGTGGCCCACAATAATGTCCCCTAATTTTTTAATCGCCATTATTCAGTAACTATTAAACATGGAGGTTTTTCCTTAGTTTCATTTTAAAGGAAAAATTGTTTTCTTTAATTAAATGTAAATAGTTTCTCGATTTGAGAATAAAAACCTCGCGAATCTATCACGATACCTAATTTCCCCACTCCGTGCGACAGCCCATGAACATTCTTAGCTTGAGATGGCGAACAGTGTGCTGTAGCTAGCCTGGAATAAACCAAGAGGCAAATCTTGTGAGTTTCTTATTATCTCTCATCAGAGCTGGTTAGTTTCTAGATACTTTTTGTGTATCTAAGTTAGTATCTAGATACATTTGAAATTGAGTATCTAATTGCTGAATCTAGATACTTTTGAAGAGTATCTAGATACAAGTATCTTTAGATACTTTCACAAGTATATCCATAGGTACTAGATAATTTTTACACATTTTATGTAGAAACAAGAAAATGGCTCTAAAACAAATTAATAATACAAATTCCAAACATCAATTCTCAGTATTCTTACAATTAAATAATAAATATACATGTCAAGAATCAAAAGCAAACTATTTTTCCGTGAGTTCGAACCATTAACTACTGTTTACCGTTGACCATGTATGTTTATTGTTAGCATAGCCATAGAGTATGAATGTATGACTCGGGGTGCCTCATTCAAACGTAAACAGAACGAGTTCGTTTGGTTCCGTTCAGTCAGTGTTTCTCCAAATTTCGTCATAATATGAGCATAGGATGATCTTAATCTTATTTTTATGATTCATATTGGCTACCGAAACTGTCTGTATGTCCCTAACCCTAGGTATCGTATCACTAATGCACTTCCACTGATGCGGACGACTTCTGTCAATTTTCCGAGCAATCAAAAACTCGTACGTCATCAGAGATGCTCCTGCTGCCGTTTCTTGAAAGTCACAAGCAAGACTTGCATGTATTAGGAGATCACAAAGTTATAGAAAGAGTATTTTTCAAATACAATACAACACTGCCCTCTTCTGCGCCAGTAGAGAGATGGTTTTCTCTCGGGGCCTAACATTGGCTCCTCGATCATCGCTCTCGGATTCCATGTTCGAGAGATTGGTATTGCTGAAGAGCAATGGATTTGTTTAAAAATAAAAACTGCAACCATTACGATTAGTAGATCAACTATGTTAACATCACATTATGATTAGGGTTTATTAGATTTAGAACCGTACTTCTTTTGGAAGGATTATGAATGGTAATTATCAAATGCTCGAACGCAGAGCATTCAACTCTTTATATCATGTAAAGAATCTGATGTGGCTATCTGATCTGCCAAAACATTCACTGAATTTAATACAATTACTTTATTTAGTAAATGTTTTGGCAGATCAGATCGCTCCATCAGATTCTTTACACGATATAAAGAGTTGAATGCTCAGTGTTAGACCACCCAAGTGTCCGAAGAGTTGAATTTTGAAATGAATTTTATCAATTTATCTTTCATATTTATTTTATATCATGTATTATTAATAAGATGCCCATTTTATGTTATACTCAGCAGTTAGCTTTTCCATCCTAGTTTTCATGTTAACTGGGTTGATTATTTATAGTATTGCCGAAAATGTATAACGAATGGAATAAAGATATACTTTCAATATGTTGCATTGGATTAATTCCTCATGCGTGTGTATCTTAGTGTTATAAGGGTTTTTGATGTATATTATACGATGAAGTAATGAGACAGAGAGAATTAAAGGAAAATTATCTAGTATCTAGATACATTTTGACCGTGTATCTAGTATCTAATATCTAGATACACTTTGGCCATGTGTCTAGTATCTAGATGCATTTTGGCCTTTCATCTAGTACCTAGACACATTTTGGAGTATCTACGACCAGCTCTGTCTCTGATCAACAAAGCCCTTCAACAGTTGTTCAAGTGCTCATCGCCTGACTCAAGGTGAGACATCATTTTGGTGACCTCTGTCGGAACCCGGGGCACATGCCGATACTGTGTGCTGGAGGAGTGTGCGTTGATGGATTTTTTCGTGGGTCGAATTTTCCTCGGATTACTCAAGAAATATCAAGTAAATAAAACAGTTAATTTCATTCTCCAATTTTTTATCCTATCAATTTTAGCATAAAACTTCAAAAATTGTTTGAAACTACTCTCGCGCATGGACAAAAAACGGTGCATTTAATCTGAGTATCACTGTGCCGAAATGATTCATCATATCAAAAGCTTTGTACTCAAAATGAAAGAAGACAATTTTTCCTTTTAAAGGATACTAATGTTTCATAGTTACTGAATAATGGCGATTAAAAAAAAGAGAAATTTTTGTGGGCCACCCTGTTTAATGCCGATTCTCATTTCACCTCTTTGCGTAAGTGCTACACTAAAGCTTTATTTTTGCCAGCGGAAGGAGTTGTGCTAATTTTTTGACTTGATCAGTGTCAAACACGTAACTTAGCGGAAACAGAGAAATTGAATATATTAATTACCTTTTGAATTGAGAAAGAACCCCGGGAAAATTGATTTACACAAAGGCTAACTTTGATAACAAAAATGCAATGGCTTTCCGCAATACCGAGTGTACATGTAATGGGCAGTTTACTCAGGATTACCTTTGGAAAACCTCCAATTTTTCTTTCTCAATATCTGCGAATACCCAAACAACACAAGTAAATTGGGCGGTCAGATTAGCTCATAAGCTTAACGCACTAATTGACTTGCGTACGTGAACAATCAAATGTAAATATCAAGTTTATTGTGAAGTTTTGGCAACGGGCACCGCTATTGTTTGCACCCTCAGCACTGCCAGCACCCCTGCACTGCCAGCACCCAGCACTACCAGCATCCGACGCTGCCAGCACCCCAACACCCGACGCTGCCAGCACCCCAACACCCGACGCTGCCAGCACCCGACGCTGCCAGCACCAGACGCTGCCAGCACCCAGCCCTGCCAGCACNGGGGTGAAGAGGACATATGTGCGCACACACAAAAACTGCCTTCTCTTCTATCCCTGAAATACCAGGAAGTTTCCAATGGAATAACCAGCCTGAGAAATAACGGCCTTTTATCGATCAACTGACGACCCTCAGGTATCCCTAAGACAGTGTCTTTTCTTCATGTTTAAGTGATAATTATAGCCTTAGAGCTACGCAATGGAGCAAAGATTGGAAGCTACTCGCGATAGAATGGGACTCTACCGCCAGCGAATAAGGAATGAACAACGGCAGGAAATCTTTGAAAGGGAAAGGCAACGTTAGCAAGTGAGACGAGCTGCAATGCATGATGTACAACATGAAGAGCCCCTTCAGCGAGACAGTAAAGAAGGCAAAATGTAAACGAGGAGCAACAATTGCACTACAGTGAGCAGCAAAGGAATTTATCCCAACAAAGAAGGCAAAATATGAATGAGGAACAACGAGCACAGTACCTGAACGTCAGAGAAATTTATTTCGGTAAAGAAGGCAAAATATGGACGGGGAGCAGCAAAGGGTTAGGTCACCTTAGGTAAGATAATGTTAATGGATTTTTTTCACGAGCCCACGGTTTTTTTTATGTTTGACATATTATCGGGATAGGTTCGGTTATGATATGTTAGGTTAGAATACGATAGGTTAGCATAGGTTAGGTAATGTTCTAACATTGAAAGATCGCCTTTACATGAAGTGATATGTTTGACATTTTATTAGGTTAGCATAGTTTAAGTTATCTTGATGAAATTTTTTCATGGGTCAATGGTTTTTTTATGTTTGATCAGGTTAGCTTTGTTTAGGATAGTAAGATATGTTAGGTTAGGATGGGTTAGAATAGAATATGTGTTAGAATATGTTAGGTAATGTTGACAAATATTTTTCATGGGTCCCCCTAGCTGAATGATGACATTGCTCAACTCATTGATTACAACAATTAAAATGACACTGGATAGGATAGGTTAGTATAGATTAAATTAGGTTAGGATAGGATCGGTTAGGAAAGGTTAGGTTTGCATAGGTTAGGTAATGTTGATGAAATTTTAATGGGTTTTTGTTTTGTTTTTGTTTGACATTATCAGGATAGCTTTGGTTAGGATAGGTTAGGATATGTTATGTTAGAATGTTATCTCACAATTTCTTAGGTAATACCGAATTTTTTCACGGGTCTACCTAGCTTATTGATGACATTGTCCGTGGAATTTCCACGGGTCTTGCTAGTTAGGATGAATCTATTTGTCATCCATGTTTGGAAGGTTAGTCTGAAGAAAATATCGAATCCCGTCATTATTGACGGGTCATGTACACTAGTGTAAAATGAAAGGTGATGACGCCCATGAGCTCGGTAGGTTAGCCTCTCTCACGAAAGAGACGAAGAAGTGAAGAATGAAAGATGAAGCCTACCTAACCACAAATCTAAACAAAGAACTGTCACTTGCAACATGCGTTTTGTGGTGAGTAGTTAAGGTCCTTATTTTAAAGAATCAGGTTCTATACATACGATGTCTCGAGTAATTTTTTGATACTTCACTCTTTTATTTCAGCTGTCAATTCCATGTGTGACCGAGGCATTTTCACTTGAGCCACTTTACTGAGAGCGCCAGCGAAAGAAGTAGTCTGAGACTGCAGCGGCAGCCAAGGTTGAGCCGATGCAGGCAGTAGGCAGGGAGTCAAGAGATGCAGAGAACGAGTAGATTGAAGGTTGTGCCCGCGCACGTGATGAGCTTGTGCGTTAACTGCTATACCGATAGCTACTCTTCTTGAATGCCGTGCGGTGCGCGTTAACCCGTGCCTGAGCCAGTGTTTTGGCCGTGATCTCTGTTTCGTCTATGTGCTGTCTCCAGATCGAGCTGTCATGATCTAAAGCGGTTGGCAGGCCAGTTGTGTCGATTGGGCTTCCGCATAATTCATGTAAAGTGGAAAGCGTACAAAGCATTTCGGTATTTTTAAACTGTGTTAACTTTTAAAATTATGTTTTCAATAAACGTGATTCCTTAAACTTTCAAAGTGTTTTTCCAAATAAACCTGTTAAACTTTTAAAGTTTCCAATAAACGTGAAACTATTAACTCGTAATAGAGTGCCATTTTCCATTATAAGATTTAATTACGGTTAATAAACAATAAAAATTTGCTGAATGTTTAAATACATGTCACACTTAGATTGCACTGAAAAACTGAGTTTTATAGAACAGAAAAAGGAAACGATACAATACTTCGAAATATTTTAGTGAACAGAATCATAGTCGATCGTCTGTCGGCAATTTAAACGTGGCTAGTTATTCTGATGTAGTCTTTCGTGAACAAGAAGAGTAGAAGTTTACCGGCCACACACGAAATGTGAGTCACTGAAAAATTGGAGCGGATACGGTTTCGACACAATCAAAAAATTAGCTGCTCATGGTCTTGTATTGGTAGACCAGAATGGTTTTTACCATGATGTAGCGAAACTTCTGTGTTGCAACTTGGTCTTGTTTCTGCATTAAGAGCTGTTCTAGTTGATAACAGTGAATTAGCAATGGTCGCTCAAGAAAACGCTACGTCATTCTGCAAGCATCGGTAAAATTTAGTATGCCAACTTGGTCATATGTCCTCTTTATTTGGTTTAGATCTTAGTGGTAAAAGCTAAGGAAAAACACTTTGTTTGTTTGTTTCTTGTACAATGTGAACATTTATTAGTTAGTAAAATTGGAATACCTCGCCCCTGTACGCTGACTGCCTCGAAATTGCTTACTATACCGGGTGTCCCACAAAAATGTCCCCGATTTTTAATTGATTATTTCTCCGCTTTAAATTAACATATTTGAATTGCCTTTTTTACAATGTTGTAATTTATGTTTGCTTTTCGAAGAATTTAATGTTTTTAAAATCGGTCAAATAACCACTTTACAATGATTGATTTACTGAAAGGTGTAGAAAAACTAATTGTTAAAAGAAGTTTTTAAAACAATATTGATATTTTTCCTTATTTTGTACTTTCGAAAAAACCAAACAAGGCAAAATTAAAAAAAAAACTAATTATTAACTTGAATAACATTTAAAAAACTAAAGTTATTTAGTATCCTTCGAAATACCCATTTCTCCATTTCTCTCAAGGAAGGATTACTTCTAGCCACCATTGAACGAAGAGTTCTGCTGATTATTTCACCGTTTTCTTTCAATTCTTGAAACACTTCTTCAATTCGTTGTTGAAGAATTATTAATGATGGAGGTGATACATACTTGGTGATATGTAGGATACATCATTGTGAAATTAGTTTTAACAGTAAGCATTGAGAAATGAAAAAGAACACCAGTGTTGTTTTTAAAACATCCTTTGAACAAATAGTCTTTCTATCTCTTTTAGTAAATCGATCATTGTAGAATAGTTATTCAACTGATTTTCAAAAACTTAAATTATTCGGAAAGAAAAGAAAATTTACTAGATTGTGAACGAAAAGACAATTCAAATATGTTCATTTAATTATCATTCATTGTTAAAAAGTTTCAAGTTATATACATAGCTTGTGTTCGAAACTATTTGCTCCTGTATTTTACTGTTCCAAGGATATCTTAAAACTTACTTTTAAAGCGGAGATATAATCAATCAATAAGTCGGGGACATTATTGTGGGACCCCGGTATAGGTCATCTTTACCAACCTAATGTGTGATTACTATTGCAAGCACATAAATGAAACTTATATGAAGGATAAAAACACATTTGATCTTTCTAAAACAGTTTATTCATTTGTTTTCCATTTGCGTTTTCTGAATGTAAGGTGTACAAATCCCTATATTTTCAGTTCCAGTGTTTTCAGGAGAACTCGTGCCATTTTTTCTACTTATGCTAAAAGAGTTAAAACTGAGTGCTTTTGAATGTAAAACAACCTGCTGAGTCCAATGGTGTGCTTGTTTTTTTCTACAATAAAGATGAAAACGTATACTGTATTTTTTAAGAACAAATAAGAAATTTGATACTCCTCAGGGGGATCCAATTATTGTATCTATGGGAATTAGCACTCCCAGGGGGGGGCAATGTGAGGGCCCGAGCTAAAAGTTAGGTAGGCTTTTTTGTTAAAATAACATAGGTTTTTGTTTTGTTACAGACCAACTTTTTTTCGGTTCACTGCTGTCCTGTTTTCTCAACACCTACTACTTTCTTCTTCAACTTTGATCTTGTTTCATGAACTTCTTTCTTATCTTACTGTTTCTATGTCCTTTCTGCATGGATTCCGCATTCCCTTAACTCCATACTAAATGGTGCCTTCTTCCTTCTTCTCTTTGGATCGCCTTTGTTGCGGATAGGGAGGCTTAAACTAACTAATAATCTAATCTAATCTATAAGAAATATGATAGTTTCACTTTTTACATATTAGTTTCTTAAATGGCATAGTAAGATGAGTGAATATAACACAGTACTGCAGTAATATGTCACAAATAACACTGCACTTAGAAATTTCTCAAAAAAACACTGTGCTGAAGTAATATGTCACAGAAAACACTGCTGTAGTAATATACCCCTGAAATAAAATAAGAGCCGAGCATAATATAAAGCATCATACTGAAATATAACAAATGAAATAATAGACAAAATAAATTAGAGTATGCACATCGCTCACTCGCACTGTTCTACCGTAGCACACTGCTGAGCATGCATGCATGCATGCACTATCATTCTCCCTCAAATAGCTCCCTCCCCTTCACCCCCACAGTTTGGAGGTGTTGAGGTGAAAAGTCTCGCTGAGAAGCTTCTGGTGGGGTATGGCAACCTATAGGTATGAACACATAAATCCATCGCATGATCAGTGGGCCACTAGTCGCCCAGTGGTTCAAGGCAGGAATGGTTAACTCTGTTGATGTATGATCGAAAATTGTCTTTCTTTGTTGCTTCCTTTTTTCTCACCAGATGTTTGATTTTTTAGAGTGCGCTGAGTCTGTTGCATTGCTATTTGGACTATTCAGTTTACAAGAAGTTGTTATTGACAACTGGTGAAGCAAGATTTTGGAGAGAGTTCGCTGAAGGGGCACATTTTTAGGGACGGCCTGTGAACGTTGAACTAAACGAATATTCTACGTTACAGGGCCGTGGTCGCACCTCTTCCACCGCACGCATGAGCAGACGTATGTGGCTCACGTGATCGCCTACGCCGCTCACTTGGGGCCGTTCGCCCAGCAGCGGCCTGAGCCTAAAAGTGGGCCTTCTATACTCTCCTACAAGAATGAAGCTGTTGGGACCAATCCTGCTTTCTCCCTTCTGCCCTGTCTTCCCTTCTCAGCGATGTTATGGCAACTGTCTGCTTTGCAGCATAGCCCTCGCTGCGGTCTTCATGGAGCCTAAAATAGTTTTCTTATAGGTTCATCTTCACCTTACATTTTGTGTCGATGTAATTGTAGTTGTGTCTTGGCCAACTATTGGTTCTCTGATTTTTAAATGCCTATGGAATGAAAGCACTCGCTTGCAAATAGGCGACCTTGAAATGAAATAGCGTGCAATGCAAACACTTTTAAAGCTGAGAAAGACCGTCAATGAAACTGTCAAAATTGATTTGATATTTGCGTTTATGTGGAAATAATTCACTTGTTCAATTTGGATAGCCTTAGAAACATCTTTCTGTTTGAGAATGTAGTAGAGGAATGGGCACAAAAACTATACCACTTATTCAATAATATGAATTGCTCTTAACTCTTTCGGTACTGATGGCTACTCCAGTGCCAAGATGGCCAGTTCTTTCAGTTTAGGGAATCTAACCTAATTTTAGAGTAATTAAACTAGTGAGGGAAGTTTTTGGAGTAAATTAAAAAAATTGGAAAAATTCCAAGCATTCATGAAACTAGTTTTGAGACATTCCAGAAGCTTGCACGCTTACATTACCATTGGCTACCTCTAAGTTCATGCCGCAGGGTCCGTGCAACATATTCAATAACCTTTCTATTTAACTTGAGCAAATTTTTTCTGAACATCGTTTATTTTCGATAAATTCAGGCAAAAACTTATGAAAAATTTCTCCGTTAATTCAATAACTTTATTGTCAACGTCGAAAATTTCTGTCGCCAAGCATAGAGCATTAAAGATCCAAAAAAAATTAAAAATCAAAATAAAGAAGTAGGCACTTGATTAAGCAAGCTAAAAGCACCCACACTAGGACAGTTTCACTGACAATTATTGGTAAGGACAAATTTTTCCCTAACCCATTTTAATTATCGTACCGAAAGGGTGTTGAAGGATAATGAGACTGAGAGCACGAGAGCTTCTTGGTGTCTGGTTGAGAAGCAACAAATAGGCCGTAAAGTTTGAAACGGATTTCAATGATTATTACATTCTGGTATTTTGCAGCTGACATTTGAGCAGTGCGGGAGTTGAGACGCTAGGTACCACTATGTAAGAAACTGTCCGGAACGCGGTAATGCGGAGCTCCCGCTTGTTGGCGCAACACACGCACCTTAACATTTCGGAGCCTCTGTACTCCAGGAAATATCTCTCGCATCATCGGTTTCAAGACGCTTGTTACCTCTCAAGTTGAGATTATTCACACCATGATAGAGACTTGGTGATTTTTAATTTAAAGTGTTCACACCATGGCAGGGGAAGGATTTTGTACTTCTATAGCTTACTATCGCTCAAACCATGACAAGTGAAAGATTTTGTACCTCTATAGTTTAGAATCACCCATACCATGACAAGAGGATTTTGTATTTCTATAGCTTAGAATCGCTGACGCCAAGATAAGTGGTGGACTTAATCCCTCTCTAGTTAAGATCGATTGCACCATAGCGTGACGATACTTCTCTAATTAAGAACGCTTGCGCGTGATTCATGTAAGGTTTGTAACTACTTTAAATGAGATCACAGAGACCATGACGGATGAAAGACGATACCATTGAAATCTAAACAGTGATTGCATTGATGAAGCAAGTTTTGTGCTGCTTCTTCTCAAACCTACCTTTGAAGTAAGTTCTGTGAATCAGGGGACTATATTAGTGAATTAAGACTGATACATCCCTGCCCGTTGAAATTTTTTGGTCTTTCATCCATTTTGAGACAATATTTTGAATGATCATTGCTCAGTGCTTTCTACGATGAGTTTTCATGTTTAGTGGAGTCTAGATTCTCGATATATTTTAAAGCATTTTTTCGTTTTCTTAAAATTTCGTCTTAAAACTGAACTTTTTTAATTAATTTCTATCTTAATAGACTATATTGACAGAATATTCCACGCTTCTTGAACTCTGTAGTGTACTCGGTGGCCCACAGTTTTTATGAAACCGCTTGTTACAATTTAGTTCATTGACATTTAATGTGTGGCATTTGAAGAGAGTACATTGTATATATGAGGAGTGCCTCTGAGGTGTGGAGGACATGTGTCTTACTCGGATCTCAGAGATGTGAGAACATAGCAGTAAATTGCCAAGTAAAGTGAATGCTGCGTTGTAAAATTCATCGAAGACCTCATGGAGCCTTCAACAAAACCTGTGTGCAGAAGTGATTCAAAGAGAAGGGTCTTGTCATGTTGAGGGGCGGTTTCAACTACGTAGAAGAAAGTTCTTTAATTGAGGTATCTGTCATAATGATCCAGCATGACTACATTGACTTGCTAGATAACCAAGTTTTGCCATTTGCAAAATTTATAGAAAGGTATGTTGCTCTGCCAGTCTTTCAGTATGAAAGGTATTTTGCTTTATTTCAAGATAAACACATTAAACTGGAAATGTCATTAATTGGCATAAGTAATTCACGATATATCCGACATTTAGATTAACCAACTAAGCCCCCTGAAGATAAACCCAATGGAAAATTTTTAAAAATACCTAGAACGCCAAGTTAGACATCTAGAAGATCATCCACGTAATCCTGCCGCACTTCGAGATCATTTATTGCAAATGTGGCTTACAATCGATCAGATGTACATTAAGGCACTTATGAACTCCAATGTTGCGCAGAATTGCCGCCGTTATGCGTGCTCGGGGAGGTCCTACATCATATTGGTTGCAGGTGTTTTTTTATCCGATGGAGCTCATATATGCGCTTGGATTAACAGGAATTCGCCATGCGTATAATGAAAAAACGAAAAATCTATGTATTAATCATTGTGCTTACGCTTTCGCATAATATCGGTATTTTTTACAGTTTACTAATTCGTATTATTATGCTGATGTGCGTACTAAAATTAACGTGATGCACATGGTTTCCATTAAGACAGTATAATTTTCTGCTTTTATTATGGAACGCTCGGTAGTATGGTATTGTCAGGTTTTAACTAATCACTATGAGGTTAGTATTACGAACAGTATTTAATGCTTAGTATTATGTTGCACGCAGAACTTTTGGTGTTTGTTGTTAAGCTGCTCGCGATAGGTTTTGATGTTGAGAATAATATTACACGCAATACCTTATGATTTTTTATCTTTGTATTGAAGGTATTAAATTTTTAACTATATTATGTGAACATTTGGCTTGCTATATTTTTTTTATCGTTATACATAAGAACTTTGTGTAATTAATTCCTCGTTTGCAACCTATATACAAAGACGAAGATTCCTTCTGCTACCATGGGTACGTAATAGATAAATAACACTGTTTATTATTATTTTGTAACGTAGTCACTGTGTAGACCTGTTTTTTATAAATGTGCATTGCAGCGCAAAGTAACTTGGGTTCATGTTACGTTTACACAGTCGCATTACGACGCTGCGTTTCGTGTACGGTGTAGTTACCCTTGTGATTATGGGGGGAATGTGAGCTACCTAATATTCTTTTGGAACTACTTCAAGTCTTAATGAAGGCAGATTTTGTCTACTGCAGTCTTGCTTCGGATGCGTGGAAATGCTTTTATTTATACATGATGCCTTCTAGATTTGATCCATCTGTTGCTATTTTAACCTGGCTCTTCAAGTCCTCCGTGTGCCAGAACGATAGTACGAGGAAAAGTTTTCAGGATAAATGGTGTCAGCTTCTTGAAATGTGTGTAAAACTGCCCTACCGCTTGAGCAAGTGCTTGCATATTCATTTTAAATTGGAAAAATATATTTTTCACAAATGATGCACAATGACAAAAAATTATGATTCAAAAAGGTAAGTTTTTACTTTGACTTGTCAGCTAACGTTCGACATTCTAAGGAGGAATATCTGATTAGGATGATGAGAAAGTATTTGTGGATTATGATTTAAAGGACCATGTAGCTTAAACTTGGTAAAAATCAGTAGCAAATTACGCAAAATAAATTTTCTGGAATGCCTTAAAAAAAAGGTTTGAAAGATTATCAGCTGCTCTAATCTAAGTTATCTATTCTCAAATATCACGCTAGAATCTAATTACTCCAATATTCCAATGGTTCCCCGAATTTGAAAACACTAGCTATTTTGGCCCGGAGTTGCCATTGGCACTAAAATGGCTGAATTCTTTAGCCTTTCGGCGGATGCTGTGTTTTCCTGCAGT
>JACJUY010013897.1:5820-16382 GCA_014220935.1 Platorchestia sp. MABIK | reverse complement strand
TATGTAAAAATGAAATAGGTTAAGATAAGACAGGTTAGGTTATGTTAGGTCAGGATAGGTTAGCATAAGTTAGGTAATGTTTATGACATTTTTCACAGGTTCACATTTTTTTATATTTGACAGATTATCAGGATAGCTTCGGTTAGGATACGTTAGGTTAAGATAGGTTAGGTTAGAATATGTTATGTTAAAATTTGCTTAGTAATGCTGACCGAATTTTTTCACGGGCCTACCTAGCGTATTGATGACATTGCAGTGGTATTTCGACGGGTCCTGCTAGTCTGTTTTAATACGCTTTATTTTCCATTGATTGAACTTGTTCAAACGCGAAACAGAAAGTCAATATAAGAAAGTCAATATAACAAAGCATTTGAAGTAGTCTTTCGAAAACAATTCACCCTAAAGAATATCAGCTCTTAAACATTCACTTTCATTTTCGTTGGCTCGGGTACACTAGTAGTTATTGTAACCTATCACTCAAACCTCTCTATTACCAGCACTATATTGGTATCGTAGACACCTTCATCAATACCCAGCACTCAAACCTCCCTACTACCAGCACGATATCGGTATCACAGATACCTGCTTCAATAACTGCTATTCAAACCTCCCTACTACCAGCACTATATCGGTATCGCAGATACCTGCAATAACTACTACTCAAACCTCCCTACTACCAGCACTATATCGGTATCGCAGATACCTGCAATAACTACTTCTATAACATCCCTACTACCAGCATTATATCGGTATCGCAGATACCTGCAATAACTACTACTCAAATCAAGGAAGTTGGATACATGTATCTAACTTCCTTGACTCAAACCTCCCTGCTGCCAGCACTATATCTGTATCACAGATACCTACATCACTACGATCCATCAATGGTTTTATAACGCCGCTAACTCCTCTAACTGTGCAGGCAAGCGCTGTGCCCCGTCTGAAAGAAGCCGCCCTCCAAAAATCCCACTTTACTGGCCCTCGCCACGACACTCGAGCCTTGGCACCGAGCTCTAGTGTCCCTCTAATTGAAAATTTGCCGCTATATTGAGCAATTCTCCCGTCCAATGAACGCAGACTTCAACAGCTGACCGACCCGCCCGTCAAACTGCGGTCGCTCTGCTTTGAGTTCCATGCCTCGGTTTCTGAGCTGGCTAAGTTTTTGGGCATGTGGTTTTCTTTCTTGTCTTAGTTCGCATGTTTTTTATTAACTTTTTGGGTATTTGGTTTTCTTTCTTGTAGTAAGTCACCTGTTTTTGATTTTCTTTATTACCTGGTTGGGTATATGGTTTTCTTTCCTGTCGTAAGTCGCCTGTTTTATTTCTTTTCTTATTAACTTTTTGGATATATGGTTTTCCTTCTTGTCTTAGGTCACCTGTTTTTCTTTTCTGGTCAACTTTTGGGGTATATGGTTTTTTATTTTAAAAATTTCCAAGTATGTTTTACCCCGTTAACTTTTTGAAAATGAGTTTTTTGTCCCTTTTTAAAAATTGTCGAGTTTTGTTCTTTTCATGCATGATTTAATTATGACCTAGCAGCCCCGCGTGTTGTAATACACCGAATGGTTATAATGGGACACTTTAATTTGATATAAACCAAAATTTTAGGCTACTATTCAAAAGATAAACTGGCGACACTGCAGGCTCCAATATGATAATTTTTTTATACGGGATAATTTTCTTTTATTGAAAACAAAATTTTAAGTTTTTAGTCCGGAAAAATCTAGCGACACTGCAGGTTGCAAAAGGATGATTCTTTTTCACGTGGTAGTTTAATTTTATTGAATCTAAAATTTTGGATTTTAAGTCTATAAAAAACAATTTAGCAACCCTTCCATTCGAGGTCGTCGGTACAGGCTTTGCTTGAAACTTCTTTCTTATTGGAGTGAGTTTGAAAATTCTGGATTTTTTCGTGAATTCGTATATAATATGCAATTACTGTAATTTGCAAGTGGAAGGATAAATAATTGTGTTTGTGAATATTCCCCGAGCATATTTTCCATTCACATTATGTCCTCGAGCTTATTCTAGTTATAACCACGATATAACTAAAATAGTTGTTAACTGAATCTTTGCATAATAGTGATATAACACGAACAGGTTTCATATGTTATATTCTCACGATATAACTGCCTTACATCTTTGATTATAAAGAAATCGCTACGAGGAATACTGAAATGCTACGTCTGGCCAACGACTTTCATCTCCTTGAAAAGAACCGCATATAAAGAAATACTCTCGCGGATAAGCACAACTTCGAAGCAACTCCACAATCTGCCTCTCGTGCCATTTCACGAAACATCGCCTACAACATCTTCTACCACCAAACACCGACAGCCGACGTGACGCCTTACCATCATCACCAGCTTCCCTCCTCTACATCACCACCACGACGCAACCGAGGGATCACAACTTCGAGTTATCGGATACCACTTTTCTTCTATCACAATGTACTTCTTGTATATGAAATCCTAATCCTCCAGGATATTATTAATTGCTATAGATAGAATGCGGGATCCTAATTAATGTTCATCACTCATATTTTACATCCATTCCCATTACATCCCCGAGCGTATTCTCCGCATTTTCTAATATCCATACTAAATGGTGCCTTCCTCCTTCCACTATTCGATACACTCTTTTTTGTAGCGGTTAGGGAGGCTTGAGGTAACCTATAATTTAATTTATGTCCCCGAGCATATTTTCCATTCTCATTATATCCCCAAGAATATTTACCATTCTCATTATATCCCCAAACACATTTTCCACTCTCATTATATCCCCAAGCATATTTTCCATTCTCATTACAGTACGCTTTCTGCTGTCCTTCCGAACCAAAATCCCGCTATGATTGCGGAGAGTATGAATAATGAACTTCATAAGGTTTCATTGTGGCTTAAAGCTAATAAAATAAGCCTTAATTTCGATAAAACAAAATATATTACATTCACATACAAGAAAAATGTATCTCTCCCACGCATTAAAATTGGCGAAGGTGAAATCGAAGAAACCAACTCATGTAGATTTGTAGGCATCAAAATAGATAAACATCTGACCTTCAGAGAGCACATCGCTCATATTAGTTCTAAATTTTCAAAATCTATCGGAATCCTAAATAAAGTTAAAAATTTCCGGCCTGAAGAAGCTTTGAAAATGATCTACCGAACGCTCATTTCTCCATACTTGCAATACGGAATAGAAGCATGGCACGGAACTGATAAAAATAGAACCAATAAAATTTTTACTCTGCAAAAAAGAGCTATCAGAGCGGTAAAGAACCTAGAATATAACGCTCACACAAATGATTTATTCAAAAATTTACAAATACTTAAACTTTCGGATCCCTACAATATATCTGTTTGCAATTTCACTTACAAAACACTAAGAAATGATNTATATCCCAGGTATAATTTCCATTCTCATTATATCCCCAAGTATGTTTTCCATTCTCATTATATCCCCAAGCATATTTTCCATTTTCATTATATCCCCAAGTATGTTTTCCATTCTCATTATATCCCAAGTATATTTTACATTCTCATTATATCCCCAAGTATGTTTTCCATTCTCATTATATCCCAAATATAATTTCCATTCTCATTATATCCCCAAGTATGTTTTCCATTCTCATTATTTCCCCGAGCATATTTTCCATTCTCATTATATCCCCGAGCATATTTTCCATTATCATTATATCTCCGAGCACATTTTCCATTATCATTATATCCCCCAAGCATGTTTTCCATTCTCATTATATCCTTGAGCATATTTTCTTTCTCTCCTACACCCAACTAAAAACGCCAGGTTCTAGTGGGCAGCAGACGTATGTTTTCATATGTTTAATTAACGGAACATAATTTCAGCTTCTGGCTTCTTTGCAAAACTTGGTCGAGCAATTAGCCTGCAGCACAAGAGGATGATTAGTTTTACTTGTAATTCTTCTAACAGAATAATAAGTCTCGTCATTTTATCCCGAGAATGAAATAGCATGGTAGTTTAATTACCAAAGCTGATTAGTGTGAACTTGCGCGAGTTTCCAGATGCGGTGCGCAATTCTTGATCGAATATTGTTGAGTTCCTTTTGTGTAACCGAGAAATTAAGGAGTGTAGTGTTTTGAATCATACCTTTTCATTTTGTAAGTTCATGTAATTTTCTATCGAACTTTATTGAGTTTTTTTGTATCATCAAGAAATTAGTGAGCGTAGTGTTCTGAATTTTGCGTGTTCGTTTTGTGACTTCTTGTAATTTTCTATAGAACTTTATTGAGTTTCTTTTGTATCATCGAGAAATTAGTGATTGTAGTGTTCTGAATCATATGAACCTGTTCGTTATATAATTTCTAGCAATTTTGGATCAAACTCCGAAGCGTTGCTTTTGTATCATCGATAAATTAGTGAGTGTAGTGTCATGAATCACACCACCTGATCATTTTTATGAATTAGGTCAATTGGTTGTTTTCGTAGATTATATGGTACGTAGTTCAGACGTTAATGTGTTTACTGCGTCAATAAATAAATCGATATTTACACTTTCACTGCGACGTGATGTACCGGTGGACACTGAGGGGATTTTCATAATGCTACTGGCCGAGCAACACTCACAAACTAAATTTTCATTAATACTCAAGAAAAACTAAATGAAGGAACGATCAATTCATGATGAATATTGAACTTCAGTTTAACTTCAGTGCTGAACTTCAGTTTAACTTCAGTGCTGAACTTCAGTTTTTAAGCGTGAACTTTCTAAATGAAACTTTAATGCTGGTCATTTTGCATCATCAGCCAATAAGTTGGTGTATTGTGTTCTTTTGTGAACTAAACTTTACAGGGTTGATTTTACAATATGGATGAGGAGGTTGTTGCAATATGTGCTTTAGGAATCCAAACTTCAATGCGTTCAGTCGATAAGTTCAGTAAATGTGTTAATGTAGCATGCGATTTTGTTACTAAACATTAATGCGATCATTCGGTAAATTCAGTAATTGGGTTGATGTATACGTGATTTTGTGACTGAGCGTCAATGCATTCATTCTGTAACTTTTGCAAATAGGTTAGATCGTCCGCCCCATATGTTTCGCTTGAATTAAGCATTTGTTAGAGCTGATAAGCATTCGCTGGGTGTTTCTCGCAAATCAAGCGCAAAAAATTAATATTTATGTGAAATGACTTACGATTCACGAATCATATAAATAACACAATATAACACTCATTGATACTCATTTGAAATATATAACTTATAAATTGAATTATATTGATACTAACATACGTGAATAAATTAATCTACTCATTGGTTTTTTCCCAGAATCAAATTTTATGAGTTGCGATGGTTCTCCGAAGTTTATTTCCTTTGTAGCTGTTGGAATTTTCATCAATACTTAACTGAAGCTAAATGAAGGCACGATTGAGTCATTGTTTGCCATTTTCAAAATTATTCACTAAATTGACTTCAAATCAATTTGAGTTGAATATTGAACTGCAGTTTAACCCATCGCGATCGACTTATTAATCAATTGAGCACCGCACTGGCAATTTATTATCGAAAGTAAACGTAGCAGAAGTAAATTCGTGTGTTAAAAGATTTAATCTGAGAAATTTGTGAACCCGAAGCCTTGTTCGAATACGTCATCCTTGAACCTGAATTGGTTATTCGTGCATNGTCCATTCGGTAAATTCAGTAACTAGGTTGATGTAGTTTGGGATTTTGTGACTGAACGTCATATGCATTCATTCTGTAACTTTTGCAAATAGGTTAGATCGCCCGCCCCAAATGTTTCGTTTGAATTAAACATTTGTTAGAGCTGATAAGCATTCGCTGGGGTTTTCTCGCAAGTCAAGAGCAAAAAATTATTAATTTTGTGATGTGACTTACGATTTACGAAGCATATAACACAATAGAATATACTCATTGATACTTATGTAAAATATATAACTTATAAAGTAAATTATATTGAAACTAATATACGTGAATAAATTAATATACTCATTATTTTTTCCCAGAATCGAATTTTGTTATGAGTTACGATAGTTCTGAGTAATTTATATCCTTTGTAGCTATTGGAATTTTCACAAATACTTAACCGAAGCTATATGAAGGCACGATTGAGTTATTGTTTGCCATTTTCAAAAGTATTCACTAAAATTGACTTCAAATCAATTTGAGTTGAATATTGAACTGCAGTTTAACCCATCGCGATCGACTTATTAATCAATTGAGCACCGCACTGGCAATTTATTATCAAAAGTAAACGTAGCAGAAGTAAATTCGTGTGTTAAGAAATTAAATCTGAGAAATTTATGAACCCGAAGCCTTGTTCGAATACGTCATCCTTGAACCTGAATTGGTTATTCGTGCATTTTCTGTGTATCAGATAACGGAAAATGGGAGACTCGTAATGCGAGGAATTCATTAAGTGCTGAACGTGTCCCACACATTAGGAAGGAAGGCCGCCTTCATAGCGCTCAGGCTTGGCATTACGAAGCAAAAATGTTCATGAGGCAAGAATTTACTCGGTAAATACAGTAACTCGAGGCATAACGCAGCATGAAATCTCCAATACCTATCTCGTCAATTCGAAAGCAAAGTTTGGAAAGAAACAGCGATCGAAGAAACTCTGCAATAAGTGAAAATTGCAATTCCAAAGCGGCATTCGTTTGGCACTTTTGCCATCCAACGACCGATCCCGTCTGACGTTTCCCATAAGAACTTTGCACTTTCGGATTGATTCAGAAATATCGTCAGGGAGCGACTTTCCCTCGGAACGAGTAAAGTTCCTGAGGCAAAACAGCAGTTTTGAAATATATTGTGCGCCGTTGGACTAGCATGTGAAGTGAAGGATTTATTGTATTTGCTCTTGAATTAGGGAAATGCTGCTACTGTGTAGTTTACCACGTTGGCTACGTTTGTGCAGTTGCTACTGTGATTGAAAACTTTGACAGCGACGTGAGCCACCGGTGGTACACGGAGGTAATTTTCATAATGCTGCTGACCGGCCAGTAGTCACGAATTCAATTTTCATAAATACTTAATGAAGGCATGATATAGTTTATGCTTGTTAGTTTTAACATTATTTACGACAATAATATTATTGACTTAATGTTTGAGTTTAATATTAAACTTCAGTTTTACCTACCGCAGTGAAAGTGGTTAAAGTGGAGTAAACTTCTAAGGAATATTCATACCGGTAATTTAAGCACATTTTTAGTGAAAAATTGCACCTTTACGCAATTTTAATTCAATTAAATATTAGGTCGAGTGAACTTGTTGAGAGTGATGATGCAAGTAATCGGATAATTTAATAACATTATCCTCTTACGAAAATTGTATTAAATGTAGCAAACTTATTAAAAATGTTCACGCCGGCAATTAGAGACCCGAGTTATTGAGTAACTTAAATTTGTTTCATTTTTCTACGTTCAGGCAACGTTTTTACTACAAAATTATATAAACAACTACAGTTCACCCATGTGCAGGGTGCCCCCCAAAAATATACTCATTCTTTACTGGCGATCTCTCACGAATCTTTTTTATTTTCGGGGCAGCTTAAGGTTTTTAAAGGATTTTATGTCCTTAAATTTATTGAGCCATCGTTTTCACAAGGTTATCTTCCGCCAAAACGTTAATAATTTCATTCATGCATCCTGATATTAACTGTGGAAATGCCCTAAAATGTAAATAATCGTACCCTTTGGATGTGACCTAAAATGCCAAACTAATCTGAAACTGCGCACGAACGTTCCCCGTGTATTGAGTCCTATGTGTAGCAGTCGGTAAATTGCCCATTCACGTACTGGTATAAAAGAATGACATTTTTTCATCTGTTTCGCGAACTTTGTGTATGAAATAACTGCTATCATTTGAGGTGAAATTTTATCGTGCAATTGTATTTTTTATACGTCTTAGGATGAATAGAAATGTGTTAGAGCAAAAATGTTGATTTCTCAATTCTTTTTCTTACAACCTAAACAAACAAACCGATAACAACTGCGCAAATGCAGTGTTTAACTTGACATTCCACATCAGTCTTCCTGTAATGAGAACAAACTCCACGGAGAAACCTCACATTATTTAACTAAAAACCATGCTTGAAAAATACGCCGGAAAAGATGGAACGAATCTTCTCCAATACCTCGATCGTGAGTAGAAATCCATTTTTCCATTCTCCTGGTCTTCCCATGAGGGTAAGTCTCTTTGTACTCTATTTTTGCGTTGTTTTCAAAATTAGGGGGACCACAAAGAATCAAAATCAGCTTACGTCAACTTGGGAACTACGCTATGCATCCCCGTATCCTAGATACCAGGGCAAAATGTAATTTTTTTGATCGAATTTACGGGAGCGAAATGAAAGATTCTTATGAGTCACGCATTTTTAACATTGACTTTGAGAAGGTCTGAATTTTGTTACTTTGAGTCGGTCTTAATTTTGTAACTTTGAGAGTGTCTGAATTTTATAACTTTGAGTGGGTCTGAATTTTTTAACTTTGAGAGGGTCTGAATTTTGTTACTTTGAGTGGGTTTTAATTTTGTAACTTTGAGAGGGTCTGAATTTTGTAACTTTGAGTGGGCCTGAATTTTATAATCATGAGAGGGTCTGAATTTTGTAACTTGGAAAGGATCTCAATTTTGTAACTTTGAGTGGGTCTGAATTTTGCAACTTTGACAGTGTCTGAATTTTGTAACTTAGAAAAGATTGTTATTTTGTAATTTTAGGAACGTCTGAGTTTTCCAACTTTGGGACCGCCAGAATTTTGCAACTTTGAGAATTTTATTTATGCCGATACTGGTTCACCAGCGCAGAAGAATCAAACTTTGTCTGCTGTAAGTGCCACTTCCCTCAGAACAATTCAACAGCTATACAGTTGTTTGATACTAACTTTTCTAATATGACAAGTACACGACCAGTGTCTACACAACAACCGTCTACACAACACAACTGTCAACACAACTGTCAACACAACTGTCAACACAACTGTCAACACAACTGTCAACACAACTGTCAACACAACTGTCAACACAACTGTCAACACAACTGTCAACACAACTGTCAACACAACTGGNGGCGACACAACCGGCGACACAACCGGCGACACAACCGGCGACACAACCGGCGACACAACCGGCGACACAACCGGCGACACAACCGGCGACACAACCGGCTACACAACCGGCTACACAACTCTGTCAGGATCTCATTACAACTTTCGCCGTTGCCGGTGACCTGCTTTGTTATTGTATTTGTACGACAACTTACGGAAGTAAACGGAAATTCGACTTGTCCAATTGTGGAGTTTAGAGTACATTTTTATACGTCTTTTCTCGCATTTTTCGTATGAGTTTTCACACGAATGCTGTTCAATAAATTCTTGTATGAATACGACTTTTTGTATAGAGTGGGATGATTTTAATTTGTTAGATTCAAAATACTGTATTCTGTATTCTATTAAAATATTCTCACAGCGATTTTCTGTGTAAAACTTATTTGAACAGATAACATTTTTGCTCGCGACTCTTTTTCATTGTTTTATTTGAAAGCTAGAAATAATGATTGCAATGCTAGATAATCCCTATTCTTATCATGACCTATTATTATTTTTTATTGTATGACTTGGCTATCATCATTCCTATCGTATCATGATTATAACAATTATTATTGTGATCATATCTTGGTTTTCAGTGCAAGATAGTGAGCGGGAATAATTTCATTTCATGTTCTCTGCAATGAAGTCTCGCCTCAAATTGTCCACGGAACAACTTAAATTTGATCCCCTTAAATCTATGCTCCCACTTGACATATTAAAGAATTTTTTTATCTTTTCACGATTCAAACGTCAGAGTTTAGACATAAAAGTGATTTACTGGGCCATAAATCGATACTGTCCTTTTCATTTGCAAGGCTTTGCATTCATGAGAGGAATTTATTTTTGCTTCCACTCGCGCAAAATGGTGATTTAAAACACGCGTTTTGATGCGGCCGTGTGCTCGATTGGAGTGTAAATTCATTTTACACTGAAAATTAAATCTGAACAACCATGGAAATTTTTCACAAAAGAAATGTTTTAAGAACGTACACGACAGGAGTGTAAATTCGTTTTGCATTGAAAATAGAAACTAAACATTAATTTTTCTATAAAAAACATTGTAATGACGCATACATTAGGCGCGTAAATCTATTTTATGTAGAAAATGGGAATTAGCTATACCGGGGAGAATATGTGAAGTATCGAGCTAATAGTTAGGTAGGCCTTCCTTTTTTGAACTTGAATATTTTATTTATACTGGCCATCTTTTTTCGGTTTACTGCTGTCCTGTGTTTCACCACCTACTACTTTCTTCTTCAACTTTTATCTTGTTTCATGAACTTCTTTCTCACTTACTGATTCTATGGACATTGTGCAAAGATTCCGCCTGCCCTAAACTCCATGCTATATGGTGCCTTCCTCTCTTTGGCACGCCTTTGTTGCTGTTAGGGAGGCTTCAAACTGCGATCAGGGAAATTTAGGTGCGGCTGTAACGAAGAAATGCATCAGTTGTCGGTCATAGGAAGAGTAATTTTTTTTAACCAGCCC
>JACJUY010013895.1:0-17354 GCA_014220935.1 Platorchestia sp. MABIK | reverse complement strand
TGCTGCTGCTGTTGCTGCTGCTGCTGCTGCTGCTGCTGCTGCTGTTGCTGCTGCTGCTGCTGCTGCTGCTGCTGATGCTGCCCTGCTGCTGCTGCTGTGCTGCTGCCCTGCTGCTGCTGCTGGGCTGCTGCCGTGCTGCTGCTGCCGTGCTGCTGCTGCCGTGCTGCTGCTGCCGTGCTGCTGCTGCTGCTGCTGTTGCTGCTGCTGCCGCCGTGCTGCCGTCACAAGACGGGCCACTCAGTAAGTTGCACCAACGAGAGCACCTCGCATGGAGGACAGTCACGCCTCCACACGGAAAAGTGAATGATTATAGAATTTAACATTAACAAATCTAATACAACACAGACGCACCATTAACGCTGGCAACAAATCGCAATGACCGTACAAAAATGAAAATTATTGCGAGTACTAAGTAGGTTTTAGTCGCAGACTAACTCACAACTCAAAATCGCTTTTCGAATGCTTTTTTTTTGTATTCTCGAGGCCAGACCTGTTCGCTACCTCTGCTTGTGACGTAATACGCTGGGTTTCCCATACAAAAGTTCGCTCAAACAAGTTGCCTTATTACACTATCATTAGGCAGAATACCCGAAATTACGATGCGACCTACAGTAATCATGCTTGTGGGATCTTAAAATTGATTGGCTATTTTGCTCTGTGCACAGTAACTGTTGCTGGAGTTAGACATTGAAATGTGGAATTGAAGGACCGTAGACTTTCACTCCTAAAATGGCGTGTTGGGTAAAGTGAAAGACGAAGAGATTTAAATAACAAGACTCCTTACGATTGTCCCTTAAAGATAATATTTTCAATATTCCAAGGCTTCGTTTGGATGCTCAGTTTGTTCATTTTTTATTCTGACATCAGTTCTCGACTTGCCCGCTGGAGGACAAAGCATGCGAAGGATGTTTTCTTCCAAGGCCTTCTGCGCACCTCCCAGTCCGACACAGATGTTCACTCCTCGGAATATTGATATAAAGACAAAAATCTCCACCTGCATTTAGTAATGCATTCTATTTATTATTCACCTGCCGCCATTATTATCGCTTTTGAGTGCAGATCTATATATATGTGTATATTTCATCATTCCCTCTTTCTGATAGCACTTTCTTTGTAAGATATCTGTTGTTCGTTTACTCCTGAACAACCTTGCAAAAAAGATTAACTATCAGCAATGTAGTACCTACTGGAACAATATTTTACCCCATTCTTTCCATTCGTTATAATGCTTTTTCATAGTAAAAACATTCATTGTTATCGAAGTCTGCTTAGAACCATTACCACATTAACAATGTTGGGCGCCCATCACAGTTTCCTGTGCTTGCTAAGGTTGAAACTCTACTTCAGCAGAAGTAACTCATAAAATGAGGTAGAAAGTCTTACCTTTAATACCAAGAAAGCACGAAAGGGATTCCAGGTTTCGGTTGCTATGATGCATATTCATCGTGGCCCAGTGGCTAAGAACGCGCCCTTCACGGGAAGGTGTCGGCAGTTCAAATTCCGGCAGTGCCACCCGGAGTTTCTCCCCGTTGGGAAAAGGGAGAACTCAGCCACAATTCCTCACTCTACCCAGGTGTCGGAAATGGATACCGGCTTAACCGGGAGTAACCGTCATGGCATCCTGGTGTTAGTTGTGAGGCATTTGTAAACTAAATCTACAGGATGATATGGATCAGGCTTGATTTATTGGAACAAAGCATCCTTTTTCATGCAGTCCGTTGCGAATTGGGAAGTTAAGCACAGCATCATAGATGTTACTTTGCATTCCATAGGAGAAGTGCCCTAAACAATTGAGGTGTTCCTGATTTATGGAGTGACTGATTGATTGATGATGAGAAATTTTCAGCCTCCATTTAACACTACAAAGATGTTCAAAGAGAGGAAGGAGGAAGGCACCATTTAGTTTGGAGTTAAGGAAACATGGAATCTATGCACAAGGTGTATAGAAACAGTAAGCTAAGAACGAAGTTCATGAAACAATAAAAAAGTTGAAGAAGAAAGTAGTAGGTGCTGAAAAAGAGGACAGCAGTGAACCGAAAAAAAGTTGGTCCGTTACAAAACAAAACCTATTTCATTTCAACAAAAAGAAGGCCTACCTAACTCTCAGCTCGTGCCCTTGCACATTTACCCCCTAGGAGCGCTAATTCCCATAGATACAATAGTTGTATCCCCCTGAGGGGAATGGAGTGACTTAGACTGAAAGCTATCCTGTTGGAATCACGCCACTAGCTCTCTTTAAATTTTTTCACAGCAAAACAAAGGACTGTAAAGAGACGCTCCTGCGGCATTTAAATTCTAATACACACAATCATGGGCTCTAGCTAAACAACAGAATTACACACATGAGCTGTTAAGGAGTGTATAGGTGCACATTTTCTGTTAGTGAGTGTATGTATTTCAATTTAAAGATTCGAACTATGTTACCAGTTACGAGTAGGTCTACATCACCAGTTAAGGAGCAGTACTACACACACACACACACACACCACACCAGTAAGGATAGCTCCACACACACACACACACACCACACCAGTAAGGATAGCTCCACACACACACACACACACATACCACACCACTTCAGTCTCCTGTCATCCAAAAGCTGTCGTCTGGTGCCACATTTCTGAAGGATTCACGTCATTGCAGCGGCAAAACCGTCAACGAAAGTTTCTCTAGCGACTTGACTATTTCAAGCACGGTTTTCTCTATTCAAGAAGCCAATGCCTGAACAGTTTTGCCAGAAAATGCAGCGCACGGTTTTTCATGTCGACGGAAAACTTTTTCACGATCACGTAATTCGCATAAAAACTTGCCCTTGGATGGTGACAGCATTTCGTATATAACGCTTTGACTGCGACGTGACCCACCGGTGGCCACGGAGGGGATTTTCATAATGCTGCTGACCGACCAGCAGTCGCTAACTCAATTTTGGAAAATGCTTAATGAAATCTAAATGAAGGCGCGATCTATTTAATGTTCGTTAGGAAATTATATTTCCAAAGGGCGATTCGTTGAGAATCTCATTCGTAGAATAAAAAGAAGAAGCAGAGTAAAAACGAACATTACATTTATTGCAAACGTTTCGAAATTAAAATTATAAATTTTATTTCAGAATTCTATTTTATTCTTTTTCTTCTACAAATGATGTTCCTTATTTTCCAAATTTACCCCTAAATTTAACTCTAAATTGAGTTGAATGTTGAACTCTAGTTTGACCCGCCGCACTCAACGCGTTGAAGCGCTGCAACGTCCGGTGCTGGTGTGCATGAGAAATGAAGCGGAATTAGCTGTGCTGGGTCCAGTGCTGCGTGGAGCGAGGGATGCAGCGAAGTCTGGTGTGAGACCAGCCTAGCGCTTCATAATTTGCAAATCTTATCAACGCGTTTAGCGCGGCTGATTAAACTGAAGTTCAATGTTCAATTCAAATTAGAGTTTTTTAGAGATCAATTCCAGAAATAACTAACATTCAATTGATCGTTGCTTCATTTAGTTTTCATTAAGCATTTATCAAAATTGAGGTAGTGACTGCTGGTCAGTTAGCAGCATTATGGAAATCTCTTCAGTGACCACCGGTGGGTCACTTCACTCTCAAAGTAATACGGAGTTTTGGAAATAGAAATTTTCGTGTAAACTTACAATTATACCCTATTTTTGGAGGGTGGAAAACTTGGGGCACATTGAAAATATTAGACAACACAAAACCGTAGGAATTCAAGGCTTTAGCTCGATCAGCCCATCGTTGTGACACGCTACGCTAGAAGACTTGGAACACTTATTATGGAATTTTAAGAACTAAAACTCTGCTTAAAATTTATAATTTCACCCTATTGGTGCTAGGTGAAAAATTTGGGGCACAGTGAAGCTCTAAAATAACACAAATCCTTAGGAATGTAAGCTCACCTCACCTCACACACACATAAAGCATGGCATCTCCAGTGGAGGTGTTGTCGGTGCCAGGTGTGCTATCGCTGGCTGTTCCTGTTGTCAGGTGAGTTATCAGCTCCGTGCAATGATGGATGACAGGAGGCAGTGACAGCTGACACCTCCTGTCATTTGGCAGCACCAATTAGCGGGTCGGCAGTCACCATATCTGCCAGTCCGTCATATCTGCGCCAGACACACGCGGACCTAAGACAGACCCCGCTACCTCTGTCCTAATGACCGCCGCGTCCTGCTTCCTTCTGCCATATTTCTGAGCTTACAAATTCTTGCTTAACACTTTGACTACATATTGGGACATATGTGTCCCGCTAGGTAAATTGTTCATTTGTTTACTGGCATAAATGAATAGCATTTCAAGCATTTCACCACCTTTTTCAAATTTGATTTTGGCACACGAGGTCAAATATTACCGTGAAATTATATTTTTCACAATTTTTAGAAAGGATAAGAATGAATTTGAGTTGTACGGTCGGTTTTTTAATTCTGCTACTCACAACCTAACCGAACCAACCTTAGCAACCTCACAAACGTAGTCAAAATGTTAAATTTGTGAGCGACCGGATGAGGGAGGGTCCATGTCGCAGGCAACATCTCGTTTTGCAGTCTCACGCCCTCCAACATTTGGAAAAGGTCTCTAATTCGTTCGTCGTTCCAATTCCTTGCTTAAACTTGGGAGCGACTGGACGAGATGAGGTTCAGTTCGCTGACAACATATCGTTTTACAGTCTCAAGGCTTCTAACATTTGGAAAAACCAACTAACTCGTCCGTCGTTCCCTGTATATCTCTTGATGATTGTACGGATGTGTCTTGAGCGGTACAAAGCCTCGTAACCTCACACCATCTGCCTAGTGCAGTCATTGTTGGTTCTTGTTTTGAGGGTTACTGGAGCTTCGAAGACTGGTCCATGTAGCTCCACGTCAGAAGGGAGGTTTCCTTCTTGCTCTGGGCGCTGTCTGTCACTGTAGCTTGCGTACATAGCCATTCGCAGGCAAACTTTTTTATCGGTGAAATATGTTCTTTGAGGCGCAGGCTAAAGTACACTTTTTTAAAAATCTCTGTGTTACAAAGTTACTTTGATTTACTACTGCGCGTTTTTCAGTTTTCCCGTTTTTTTACTCGAAGCAGAGAGTTGAATTATATAATAATTGTCGGCAGAGTGGATGGTGACGAGAAAAAAGGCAACTAAGCATACAAACAAACGAGATCATCACAGTTTGATCAGTACGGTGCACTGTAGCAACAATGCTTCTTTCAGTCAGGCTGATTTTTGTAACTTACTGGATCACGTGAACCGAAGTATACATAAATGGTTTTCGAACCCAAACAATTACGATTACAGTAATACCTACTTTATTGCGCCTTTCGTTATTGTTAGATTGTGTCATTGCTCTTTTGATTTCGATATTGCGCTTTTGTTATTGCTCAAAGAATGGAGTTGTCAGACCTCTCCATTTGACCGAGCATGCAGCACCTCTTCAATCAGCGCACTGGTTGTATGTACTATTTTCTATCAGCTCGTGGTTTCTTGCCCTCAAAATGCAGCGAAAGAAATTAACTCGAGTTCTGGAGGCAAACCCTGAAGCTCCAAATAAGAGGAAAGCGACAAGCATGTATACAAAATTTAAAGTGTTGAAAAACCACCTGGAAGGGAGTTCATAGAGTTGTTCAGAGATTATTTTGTTCCGTTTATTGAACAATTTACAAAGCAGGAAAACCTAGATAATGAAGCTTTGTTACTTTTGGATGATGCTCCAGGTCATCCCCCGGAGGAACTGAACGATATGTTTCCACACATACAGGTTACATTCCTGCCCTCGGATACTATATACTTCTGTACTACAACCTACGGACCAGGGCGTCATCAGAGCTTTTAAGGGTTATTATTTACGAGACGCTATGAAAGGACTTGTAGATGAGACTGATAAAAGTGTGGAGGGTGTCAAATGCTTTTGGAAACGTTTCAATATTAAGGCAGCTATAAAAATCATCAAAAATAGTTTGAATAATGTGTCTTCGACAACATTGAATTATTCTGCATGGAAGAGATTGTAACCAGAATGTGGGAAAAAAAACGGAAGATTCAAATAATTTAGAGCCCATCGAAGCCGTTAAGAGCTTGCAACAGAAGCTGGTTTTACGGAACTAACATCAGATCACATCGATGAATTTCTTAGCAGTCTCGAACAGGAACTTTCAGTTGATGAATTAGTAGCAGTGGAGGCGATGTTACAGAAATTATTGCTGAAGATTTACCTAATGAAGAAGTTGCAGCGAATGAAAGGAAAAAGGATTTAGCAAAATTTCTAGACTTGGCTGAAAAACTCAAGGGGAAGGCAGGAAGGCATCATAGGTAGAGGTATATGCAAAAAAATTCGCTCATTCCACCCATTAATAATTGACGCATCGATGAGTTACTATAAGGATGAATAAATTATTGGTAGTAGCTATTACATTTCATTGGTTATTATTAAATTTTCACTGATTACAGCAGTGTTAGCAAAAGCACTTCCTTTTACTATTTAATTTTCAAATCTTATTTTCAGTAAGAGACTTAATGTGTTAATTCTTGTTAGTGTGTCATAGTTTGATATAACTACAAAATATCAAACGAGTTTTTCTCCTTCAGTATCATAACGATAGCTTCATAATAACTAATCTAGAGACCCTACTCCAGAAGCACACGTAAATAGCTTGGATACCCGCAAACAGCCACTTCCTCGGAATGTTTTTGTTATTGCGCTGCTTCCGTCATTGCTCAAAGTTTCTGGAACGCAACACAGCAATGACGGAGGTATTCCTGTTTTTATAATTTGCACATCTTATCTTACGTTTGTAAAGGTGCGTGAGGTTCGATCAGGTCAGGGTAATTTATAAGTAATTATATGTACATTATAGCAAGCAGAGAAGCAAATTCATTTTGCTAATTCAAATTTTCGTTCTACTTCAACAGGAAATTTGATGCAATCGAGTGAATGCAACGTCCTGCAGCTGCTCTCAAGCGTACAGTAAATTTTTTTCATTAGCTTCATAAGAGAATGAAATTCCTCACACATCGCACCAGTGGCACAGCCAGTCGAAAATTTCGGGGGTGGGGGAGGGGGGCAGAATGCAACACACACGATTAGACAGAGGCAGTCGACCAGGATATAAGTAGCGGCTAGCATCAGGCTGTCTACCGTTAACATTGATTATTTTCTTTTTTTACGGAAACTTCAGGGATCTTTAAATGAACTCCTGGCTGAGGCTAAATGCCGAGCTTCGAGGTTTTCATGCTTATTTCAGCTTTTGGACGTTTATTTTAATGATTATTTCAACTTCTAGTGGCTTTTATGATTATTTCCATTTTTGCGGCTTTTAGAATTTTTTCAACTTTTGGTGGTTTTTATGATTATTTCAATTTTCGGAAGCATTAACATGTATTATTGAGTTAGTTCAGTTTTCGGAGGTTTTTAGGATTATTTTAATTTTTGCACCACAAGGTATTGGAGGAGACGAGCAATGCAACACGGAGTGCCGTGTGGTGCAGCCCGGAGACCGCGTGCACCACACCGCACAAAGTGGCACCACGCAACAAACACAACACATGCACTGGAGGTGTCACGGAGCTTTGTTTTAAGACACCTCCAACATTCGGAATATACGTATTACTATTTGAATATTTAGCGAACTAAGAACCAGCCAGACGGAGATTTGTGGTGTTTTGGTTACCAAGCTATGTTTTTATTCTTTAATGTCCTTTCTTCCACATAACGAATAAAAAACAAACAAATTCCTAACGGGAAGCTTCATAGAAATGGCTTGCAGACGTTTCCATCTAAAACAAGGTTAGTACGGGAGTCTCACGAAGCACAGACACGGAGTCGGCTGTAACGTCTTCAAACGTCACACCAGCTTATAAACCCGTAAATATTTATATGAACCGAAAAACACCTGCACGAAGTCATTCGTCACAAAAAAAACTTTTAAGCCTTTGCTTGGATAGGACAAAAGCTTATAAGCCTTTGCTTGGATGCCTGACGTACTTGGCAGATTTTTTCGGCGTTCTTCGCCGTTCCGCCGCCGCGTCGCCGCCGAACCGCCGCCGCTACGCTGCTTTAAGTCCAGACTTCCATGAAACGTCGGCGCTTTTCCACGAAATCGACGACGAAGCGATGACAGATCGTGCAGAAAGTGTTGAGTCATGCCGCTCTGCGTGCGAAAACTTGACGCCTTCGCAGGACGCGAAAAAAGTGGTTACGCTTCGGAGCGGCGGAGGTGTTGTGGTGTGGTGTGGAGTGGTGTTGTGGTGTGGTGGTGGTGTGTGGCGTGGTGTGGTGGTGTGGTGTGGTGAGGTTGTGTGGTGTGGTGTGGTGAGGTGGTGTGGTGTGGTGGGGGTGTGTGGTGTGGTGAGGTGGTGTGGTGTGGAGTGGTGGGGGTGTGTGGTGTGGTGTAGTGTGGTGAGGTGGTGTGGTGTGGTGGTGGTGTGTGGTGTGGTGGTGTTTAGTTGTGTAGTGAGGTGAGGTGGGGTGAAGTGGTGTGGTGTGGTGGTGTGGTGTAGTGGTGCTGTGGTAGTTGCGAGGTGGTGTGGTGGGGGTGTGGTGTGGTGGTGGCGTGGTGGTTCTACAGTAGTGGTGGCGTGGTGTGGTGAGGTGTGAGGAAGCGGTGTGGTGATCTGCTCCGCGCCTTCATGACCGGTCCTGTAAACACTTTACCAAAGTTCCAAGACTCATGGCGTGAAAACTAACATTTCTTTCACAAGCGATCTAATATTATCCGTAAGTTAGCAGGTAGAATAAAATTCGGTAAAAGGGAACAAGCCGAGTGGCCCGTTCTCGCGCTGCTGCCCAAGTCTTTGCCCTCACTCACCAATCGTTCTGGCTACATAACAAAAGCAGCTGAGAAGTATCAGTCATTACCGGTACATGTACCAGTATGTTCGTTTCAACACTGTAGAGCTGCCATGACCTCACATTACTTCTCCGAAGCGCGAGCGTCATGACAGAAACTTCATTTCTCGCGGCATGTCCCCTCTGGCCTCGGCACTGCCAGGAGTAAATTTTGGTTCAACCTACAGAACAATCAATCCATGACCAACAATGCAATGCAGTCTTGACTTCTTGTTGTTCATCCTACGCACCCCAGCACCTCAGTCAAACCTAGAAACTAACACCGAAGCCGCTCTAAATATATTGTATATTTTATTTTTTTTTTATAAAAATTTGTGTTTAAATAAAATTTTATGTAAAATTTTTTAATTTTTCAATGTTTATTTTAGAAAAATCAAAAATCAAAAAATTAAATTGTATAAAATAAAAAATTTTTAATTTAATTTTTTTATTTTTACACGTGTGAACCAACTCATTATAAGGACTAACTTCGAAAAAAATGGGTGAATTCTTTAGGTTTCTAAGTAAGTCTGCAAGATGTTGACCATAATTACACGTTACTATTGTAGACCAATTGTTCAACTTGTGTTTGTGGCGACATTCTTTTCCTTCAAGTTCTGATAGGACAGCGTTACGGGCTGTGACTGGCACGTTCTACATCTTTTGCATTATGGTTTCCTTTTGAACACGATGCCTTGAAAATGTTGGAGTCCAATGGTGGTCCGAGGAATTTTCGGCCGAGTGGGGCAACAACTGTTCACCGAACGTTAATGTATCCCCTTCACGCCAGCCTTGAGAATCAATTTAAGTGTTTTTTGAAACAACTTCCGTTGAAAGCACAGGAAACTCTGGCGTTCTCACCTCAAGACCCGAGAACTGGCGCGTCTTACGCTGTTTTCTGGACAAGAGTGTTCTGCTTTAAATGTGAATTAACACACTGAAGCATAATTTTAAAATGAAAACTAAACAACTTAAAATATGGTAACCTACTCGTGCCTTCACTCTTCATTTCCGACACAAGGTGTTACATTACTGAGTATGTAGTCAATTGTAGAAATTACACAAGTTTCTAATGTGAAGGTACTACCATAACAGAGCAGGGCAACACAAGCGAGCTGGGTGATCAATTCTCATTTGGTCACCTGGCGGATTATTGTCGGACACAACAGTGTCCGCCTATAATCACGCGCATGCACAAGAATAAGAGTAGAAGAGAAATAATAATACCCGCCTTTAAAACCATTAATTTTAATTTCCGTACATTCATTTTAACGCTATAACAGAAAAAACTTGAAATTCTAATCATTCCTCCTTGGCTTCAGTAAATTAGAGCTTCGAAAATATTCAAATACTGACCTGCCTTTAGAAATCTGATATTGTTCTAGAATTCTAAACTTAAAAGAAAATGTTCCTCAACTTAGGATGCTCTGCTAGATGAGAGCTGAAAAATATTTATATACTGACCTGCCTTTAAAAATCTGAAACCGTTCCAGAATCTTAAACACAGTAGAAAATGTTCCACTAGTTAGGATGCTTTGTAGGAAATTGAAATTGAAAATTCCAATTCACTTGTTCAGCAATCAACGGGGTACTTAGTTAGTTAATAAGGGGAAGACAAGCCCTGAGCTCACACACTCCTGCACGCAGAGCACACGCTGTTACGCCGATGTAGTGAGCGTCCGGTGCTGCGTAATCTGGAGACGCGGGCACCGTCCTGGCAGAAAATGAAAAATGAAATAAAACGCTTTATTTATTCACATACTTACATGAAAGTTTTTTCACTAGAAATTCATAATAATGGAAGACCTTGCCAAAATAACTGCTTCTGCATCTTCGTTATTACGGGAGATCTTGTCAACAGAACTACTTCAGCATCTTCATGATAACGGAAGACCTCTCTCAGACAGAAAAAAACGGAAAATTTCGACAGCGAGGCTGGTTTGCATGACCACGTCTTCAAGTACTACTCACATTACAATACAATTTCTATCGTAAGGCGCAGGGTAAAATTTACTATTTTCCAATTTTTTAATTTTTATAAAATGCTTCGAGAGGAAAAGCTTTTCGGGCTCGTGAAAATGTTTATGAACTATACATCATCTGTGGATGTCCTCAAACTCAAAACCGAGGAAGTTTTTCAATAGTGATGTAAAAAAGCATCCTGTTACATAGGAGGAGGTAGGTGACAAAAACGAATAAACGAATACAGTGTATTGTTCTCTAAACTCGATTATTTCTTCAGTTTTTATAGAAGAATAGATCAGAAAGAACAGGAATTATGTTTGATTCAATTTGATGTTTATCCCGACATCTGTCGTAGTACTGCACTAACATTACTGAAAATACTTCGTGTTTAGGCCCCTAAAGTGAAAGCATAAAGCATAAGCGTCCTGACGTAAATGTAGTATGATGTAGTACCGTCATGACGTAAATGTAGTATGATGTAGTACCGTCTTGACGTAAATGCAGTATGATGTAGTACCGTCTTGACGTAAGTGTAGTATGATGTAGTACCGTCATGACGTAAATGTAGTACGATGTAGTACCGTCATGACGTAAATGTAGTACGATGTAGTACCGTCATGACGTAAATGTAGTATGATGTAGTACCGTCTTGACGTAAATGTAGTATGATGTAGTACCGTCTTGACGTAAATGTAGTATGATGTAGCACCGTCTTGATGTAAATGTAGTATGATGTAGTACCGTCATGACGTAAATGTAGTATGATGTAGTACCGTCTTGACGTAAATGTTGTATGATGTAGTACCGTCTTGACGTAAATGTAGCATGATTTAGTACCGTCTTGACGTAAATGTAGTATGATGTAGTGCCGTTTTGACGTAAATGTAGTATGATGTAGTACCGTCTTGACGCAAATGTAGTATGATGTAGTACCGTCATGACGTAAATGTAGTATGATGTAGTACCATCTTGACGTGTAGTATGATGTAGTACCGTCATGACGTAAATGTAGTATGATGTAGTACCGTCATGACGAAAATGTAGTATGATGTAGTACCGTCATGACGTAAATGTAGTATGATGTAGTACCGTCTTGACGTAAATGTAGTATGATGTAGTACCGTCTTGACGTAAATGTAGTATGATGTAGTACCGTCTTGACGTAAATGTAGTATGTTGTAGTACCATCTTGACGTGTAGTATGATGTAGTACCGTCTTGACGTAAATGTAGTATGTTGTAGTACATACCGTCATGGCGTAAAGAGTTCATGTGGTTCTCTCAGCACTCCTGGAGACGACGCGCTGCATTTCTCGTCCTAGAAGAACTCAAATTTGAATACCAAAACAAGACGCATGCTTAATGCCGCCAGATGCGCGCCGCAATAAAAGTTATACTGCATGCTATCCTTTGCACGAGGGTAGTGTGAGCTGCATGAGACCCGTAGAAAACCGTGTCTGGAGGCGCCTACAATATTAATATGCCGAATAACATTAATATTTAGTTTATTCAAATATTGGATGAAAAAAATAGTCTCGCGTCAACGAGAAATACAACGAAAATACGTCGTTCTTTTTCTATCTTTCGTTTTGAAGCAAAAAATGTAAGGCCAAAACGATTGGAGAAAAGAACGACCTCGGCTGCAGCGTTACAGCCAATGGAATATTCGTCACGAGCTGGAGAATAACTCGCAAATTCAGAACGATTCCTATTGCACCATGATCGATTCTCAGAAACCAGAATAATTCCGCTTCCACTCGGCCCTCTAGGCACGCCAGGACAACGGAACCTCCCACCAAGACCCAGCAGCAGATGTACACATTAACACAAGGCACAACTCAGCTCTACAGCAGTGACACAAAGGGCTGGGCCGCACCAACACGGATGCGCTTCCGTGCGCCCGGACTGCAAGTCTTCCAGCGGGTTGACTGCGTTTTCGCTGTGGTTGCGTTTCGTTTGGTTAGGTTGTAGGTAGCAGAATTGAGAAATAGGCTTTTCTAGAAGAATAATTTTTATTCCCGAACTGCAAGTCGACCAGCGGGTCTGCTGATCACGTTGACTGCGATACGACCCACCGATGGGTCGTTAGAAAAATTTTGTGGCAATCTTTTGAAATTAACGGTATTAAACGGACCAAGTTAATCTTTGGCATTTACAAAATTGCTATGACCCACCGATGGGTCATTTGAAAAACTTTTGTCAATCTTTTAAAATTGATCGGATTTAATGTGAATGTTTGGTATTTGTAAAATTGCTAACAACTTTTGAATTTGCGTTTGAGTTCAATCCAAGGATGAACGTCTCAATTCCAGGCACCGGGACCAACTTCTTCCAGTGGCTCCCAGGTCTCCAGCACATCTAGAAATCGTGGCGTCTTATGACATTTGTTTGTTTGTTTCTTTCTTTCTTTCTTTCTTTGCATTTATCGTTTATCGTTGATTTCCCAAAGAACGGAGCTAACTAGGCTTTCGAAAATGTAGGTAAATATGGAGTGGTATTTCTTCTGTGAGAGCATAGAGTAATTTTTCTTGTTTACTTTTTATTTGACAATAATATGAAAGCGTAATCGAGCTCGTTTGGCAGCGACGTGAGCCCATGTGATCGAATGAAACAATTGAAATTTTGTATTCAAGTATTTTCTATTTATATCAGCAGGACTGAGGTTTTCCTTTGTCTTAAATATCCTAATTTAATGGCGCAGGCTAATGCTGTGCAGGGACAAGCTGAACTACAATATTGTTTGCTGTCGTACAGAAATTATTTGTAAGAAACCGTATTTATGATACACACATTTGAACAGAAAAAGTACCAATGTATATCTTCTCGGACTTTTCAAAGCCTGTTCAGCGCTGTAGTATGAAAATTAACGACAGGTTGGAACAAACTTAATTTCGCCTCTTGAATTCATCGCAGACGCCCCGAAATGTCCGACCACGAGTGTGACGTCACCATTTCTGTGAGCAGACCTGGCAACGGGGAAGACGCATCGACGTGAAATGAGAGGAGGATGTGGGCAAATTGTGGTGATTTTCTCGTTAATGCTGTAGTAATATTAGGTTTTTTTATCGTGATGGGGTGATATGGATGCTATATTACATGCTGTGAATTTACGATGTTGCCATGATTTTGCGGTAGTGCTGCGGTGGTTTAGCAGTCATAGTGTGGTGATGAGTTAGTGATATGATATTGTTAGGAATTACTGTTGATGTTGTCTGTATAAGAGATTTGTGCTCTCCGCAGCTTTGTCAGTATATAATAGTACAGGCCGCTGCTTCATTTATACACCTGCGGAAGGTGAAAGGAAGGACTTATATCGAGGACTATTTAAGGATGAACATAAACAGCTGATTTCTAGCATAGCTAAGCCATACCATCACATTTCTCAGCATAAAGTTCTAAATTTCATCAAAACCATAAGTAATTCGTCCCTGAAAGTTATACAGAAGAGTAGCCAAACAAAGAATAGTACAGAATATGGTATTATAGAACACAGTCATTCAAGAACAGAAGCCGAGTAACCTTTGCTTGCCTTGAAGGACCGAAGTTTGGCCAAAGAGCCTCGACCTGTCTTTGCTTTGGTGTACTTCACAGATTTTAATGTTACTTTTGAATTCTTTCACTGAAGTTGAAGTGAACAATGCTTTCAGTGATATTACAGGTCCATTGGCGACATTTCAGCATCTATAGAATATTACTGTACCATTCGGAAATATTGTTGTTCTGTAACAAAATATTTTCATCTGATTTTCTTCTTAGAAACTAATGTGCATAGCGTCCATTAACTAATAAGTATTGGTTTTGATAAAATGAAAAGAGTAACAAGCAGAGTAACTGCTGCTGGTGGCTCTGCGTAAACTGCACCATAAAATAATAACATTTAAAAACTGATGGGTTATAAGAACATAATTTTTTGAGTATGAACGAGATGTTAAAAATTTCCAGTAAAATTTTAAAACAATTCCTGTAAAAAAAATTCTGTCACTTTGCTATGAGAAAAAGAATCGTCTATGTCAGGTGAAAAATTTTTATTTTGCGTCAATCTTCGGGGCTAATGAACCACTTTTTTGTACAGGTGGATTGCATTTTTATCCCTAGTAACACTACTGCACGTTTGTATTAACTATGAATTCGTTGCTCTTAAACATCATTCCATTATCTTGTTATCATTTACCTCAAGAGCTATAGTGCGTAAGTATTTTGAAGATAAAAGTTAATCTGAAACCCTGATTTTAGTCGCACGATTTCCACTTGAAGTTCAATTTTTCAATCTTGAAGCTCAACCTCAAGCTCCACGATCTCCCAACGGTACCAGCAATCATTTAACTTCACTGAGTGGAATGAAATCTTCAGTTGAACACAAAATTATCTGAACACTCGGATGACCACATTCACTCGACTGTGAACAATGCGTAAGCATTGGACACAAAAATGAGCAGCAATAGCGTATAGTTCGTAGCATCGCGACGTCTGTTGACTGGCCAGGAAGACAGATTTATCGAGCAAGCTCCGCCCTTCTAGCATGCCGAAGCCTGATGTACTCGAGGATTAGGGATTTTACTACTATTATCCTCACATTTTCTTTGACATAGAATTATAGGAACACTCAAAATATGTTTTAGAGTATGTTTTATTAGTTTTTGTTCGTAAACGTGCGTGTTTGTCTATTAGTATACCACTAATAGTTTGTCCATTTGTACACCTCGTATGGTTTGTCTGTTAGCACACCTCGTATGGTGTGTCTATTAGTAGACAACATATAGTTTGTCTATTTGTACTCCTCGTATGGTACGTTTGACTAAGAACGTCTTATATTAAGAAATTTTTATAAGCTAATATGCTGGCATGTATCTGATGCGTCAACTTTTTTGGAAATAAACGGTTTTTCTTTCTTTCTTTCTTTTTGTCTTTTCTGTTGTGCTCGCTATCACTCATAGTCTGGTCAACGTGAGCAGAGGCCGCCATTCCTACGAGTGTTTTTATACGAAAATAAAAACCAGCAAAAGTTGAAATAATCATAAAACCTCCATAAATTGAAATAATCAGAAAAAAGTCAAATAATCATAGAGCCTCCAAAATTGATATAGTCATAAAAACCACAAAAAGATGAAATAATCATAAAACCTCCCCAAAACTGACGCCCTTCAAAAACCCTGAGACCTCATGAACAATATTTGATCCTTATGAACAATATCTATCAATAAAATACTGATTTCATTTTTAGTGCTTTTTCATAACAAACGAAACTGTTTCAGTTTCGATTACAGCTTTAATTTCGGTCATGGCTTTAGCTTCTAAAAGCACCTTCGTTTTGATCACATCCATCGTTTCGGTTACTCATAGGCTTCATTACTGTCCTAATTTTGATTACAGCCCGTTCTTAAATTCAATAAGATGTCAATCAGTTCATATGGTCACCGTGGCCGAGTGGTTAAGAACGCCCTCTTCACGGGGGCAGTCGGCAGTTCTGCCTGGTCATTCTCTGCGTTGGGAAAAGGAAGAACTCAGCCACAATTCCCCACTCTACCCAGGTGTAGGAAATGGGTACCGGCTTGACTGGGAGTAATCGTCATGGCGTCCTGGTGTTAGTTATAAGGCATTTGAAAAACCAATGTACAAGATGATGTGTAGCAGGCTCGATTGATTGGAATAAAGCATCCATTATCAGTCTGTTCTTTTGCATCGCAGTCAAATGTTGTGCCTCCCTCACAGCACCAGGCACTCAAACATCGGCATCTAAGGATACATTATTTCCAATCTAGCCTGATGCATATCAACTTGTTCATTGGTTTATCAAATGCCTTATAACTAACACCAGGACGCCATGACGGTTTCCCCCGGTCAAGACCAGTACCCATTTCAGAGACCTGGGTAGAGTGGTTAATGGTGCTTTGAGTTTTTCCCCTATCCCCAAGAAGAAAGTCACCACACAGCGCCGGGATTGGAACCCTCGACACCTTCACGGAAGGGCTGGTACATTAACAACACGGCACGACGATTACTCAATGATCAAAGCCTTCTTTTCGGTTACTCTTACATTTGAATACTGTCCTAGCCAAGGTTATAGTCTGTTCTTCAATTCAATAAGATGTCAATCGGTTTTAATGAATTACAATCTCCCTCACATCACCACGCACTCAAATGCCGCGCGCTGATTGGCTGAGGGCTGCGGGGAGCCAGCGCGTCCCACGCTGCCAGCCGCTTGCTAAGCCTAAACTTACTTCCTAAGCGAAAAAAAACAAAAAAACGCCATTATGTGGGATGTGTCGCCTCATCAAGGCAGCCTGCTGCAGGCTGGGATACAGTGCAGGCCAGCTCTGCAGGCTGTAGGCTGAGCAATTAGTTGTCTTTGCAGCACATCGCATTAGAAAGTAGCTCCGGTCTCGCCAACCGTACGATAGCTTGGGCACTTGGGCTAATGGCAGCAGCGTGTTGACACGCTGCCAGTCATTATGCCAGGGCCGGCCCGCATACTGGGTGTGGGTCGCATACTGGGTGTGTGTACGGCGCATACTGGGTGTGGGGCGCATACTGGGTGTGGGGCGCATACTGGGTGTGTGTAGGGCGCATACTGGGTGTGTGTAGGGC
>JACJUY010013890.1:2512-15573 GCA_014220935.1 Platorchestia sp. MABIK | reverse complement strand
CATGTTGCAGTATATTGACACTCATGTTGCAGTATGTTGACCGTCATGTTGCTGTATGTTGACCGTCATGTTGCAGTATGTTGACCGTCATGTTGCAGTATGTTGACCCTCATGTTTCAGTATGTTGACCGTCATGTTGCAGTATGTTGACCGTCATGTTGCAGTATGTTGACCCTCATGTTGCAGTATGTTGACCGTCATGTTGCAGTATGTTGACCGTCATGTTGCAGTATGTTGACCGTCATGTTGCAGTATGTTGACCGTCATGTTGCAGTATGTTGACCCTCATGTTGCAGTATGTTGACCGTCATGTTGCACAGTCTCGGCCCTTCTAGAGGTAAATTTAAGCTACATTTTTTAATATTTACCTGCTCATTCCCAAACCATCACACAACGCTGTGTAAACTCAGGTAATGTACGCATAAATGTCATGTTCAGTCATCAAGTGTCCTGTTCAGTCATCAAGTGTCATGTTCAGTCATCAAGTGTCCTGTTCAGTCATCAAGTGTCATGTTCAGTCATCAAGTGTCATGTTCAGTCATCAAGTGTCATGTTCAGTCATCAAGTGTCATGTTCAGTCATCAAGTGTCATGTTCAGTCATCAAGTGTCATGTTCAGTCATCAAGTTTCGTGTTCAGTCATCAAGTATCATGTTCAGTCATCAAGTATCATGTTCAGTCATCAAGTATCATGTTCAGTCATCAATGGTCATGTTCAGTCATCAAGTGTCATATGCAGTCATGTTCAGTCACCAACTGTCATGTTCAGTCAACAAGTTTCACATGCAGTCATCAGTCATGTTCAGTCACCCACTGCCATGTTCACTCATAAAATGTCATGTTCAGTCATCATTCATGTTCTGCATCAAAACTTCCCGCTGTCAAAACTGTCATGTTCACCACACCCTCACATGTTGTCATGTAACATCCAATGCTGACGTCATGTTTTTCATGTTCTCGCCCATCCTGCATCTCTCAGTCATGTTTCAAGTGGCATCTCCAATAAAAGTTCGGTAAATCACAAAAAAAGTAAATCTATAAACTGAAAAAACAAAAAAAAAATGTCAACATGATTCAAAGAGCGCAACTAGTCATATTAGCGTAAAGTGTCGCCTAAATTTATAGCTGCATTTAAATTTAGAATTAGAATTAGAGAAGAACATTAGGTGGTGGACATGTTAACCAAAATTAAAAGACTAATTCCATCATTGGTCTCTTGCAGCTCGTTTCCAATAGAGGAAGAAATGACTCATGGATTTATTTTAAAATAAAAATGTACTTCGGTTTAATTTCAAAAATGTACTGCTGTTTAATTCCAAATACGTTATTTGATTTAATTTTAAATCTGTACTTCGGTTTTACTGCTCCAGTCGCTTTAAGATAGTGTACTGGATGTGTGTAATTTGACATGGTGAAACTTTGTGAAAGTTTTTTCAGTGCAACGCAATTATGATTGCAAAAGCAACAACTTCAGCAACGGCAACAACTTCAAAATCAGTTGACGGTCTGCTGGAGATTTTTTTTGCAGTTCTTCCTCCAGTGATTACAATTGAAATTATTATTTACAAGTTTCTAATACTGACTTCTTTGAGCAATTTTGTTTGCACCCTAAATTAAAAAAAACGCTTTTAAAATGTTTTTCATGTACACACCTATGTACGTCTGCAGCAAAACTTCCAAAGACAGTAGCATTATGTTTAGTGTTTAGAATTAATCCAAAGATAATAGCATAAAATCTAGAATTAATTAGTTAGGTTAAAAATCTCCAATTTCCCAATGTCTACAGCTTCATAATGTCTATACAATTAGAGATGTCTGTAAAAATGAATAGATTAACAGGATGTTGGCCAAAATTCACATTTGATTGATTTGCAGACTTGTTGTATTAAACTCAACATTCAGGCTTTAAATAACAGAAAATTCATTAAAATCGCACCAGTCTACAGTAATGTTTCATCTCACCATCTTGTTTTATCTCACCATCTTGTTTTCAAATCTAAATTTTTCTCATTTCCAATCGAGGGAAAAAGGATTTTCCGGATCTTTTTACGAGAACATGAGTATTTCTGAACAAGGTTTAAATTCAGGCCTCGCATTATTGGAACTCTCTTATCCAGTGAAGCTTTTCTCTTTTTTAAATTTGAATTAAAATTTTCTATTTCTATATTGACCAATTCCAGTATGTGCTCATTAAATTGAACTATGATAAGGTTAATGATTTTCATCTACCAAAAATTAAATTGAAAATTTACCATTTATGTGCTAGTCAGGTTTTCACCAGTAAAATTGCCTATTGTATCGAAATTGGCACAAGTTAAGATGTGATTAGAGGTAATTGGCTTGCAGTTAAAATAACTGAATTGTAAATAGCACTGACTAGGTTGTAATTATCGCTTTTTGAGTCAGTGAGTAACACTTAGTAGATCATTTATATCTATCCCCAGTGTACCACGTCTGTAGCGTTCCTACCAGTAATTATTTTAAGTTTTTAATTGAACAACACCAAACTTTGCTCAATTATTCTACTTCCTTTGGTATGAAAAATTATTAGTTGCCTTTGTATAATTAATTAAACCTTAGTTACCGCTATTTAACTAATAATAAGATCTCAGAAACACCAGAGTTTAGTTACTTGTTTCTGCTAAACCAGGACGAACTGCCACCAAAGATGCTTTAGGCTTATAGATATATTGAACACTATGTATTGTATGTATAGTACATGTTACATGTATATCTACATACATTTGTAAACATGTAGTACTAATATTAATAATCTTGAGTAAGTCATTTTGGAGACACGCTACCTTCATTCCCTGCAAAACCTCTATATCTGATAACAATGTTTAAATATGTGAAAGAACTAAATGAATTTAAAATCTTTTCTTTCTAAGGTCTGAATTGCGTGATGACATTTTGAAGCATTTTTTATAAAATTCTGAGTCCTATACCTTTATCATTTGTCGCACTCTTTTCTAGCTTTTTTGGAAGATTCGTCAGTTTATTTACCAAAGTGATTATTTTTTAATCATTAAAATTAATATTTTGATTGATTTAGTTTGTAGTAACTTAGTTTTACCAGGGAAAGTGTTCATTTTTCTATGGTGAATTCTGATTAGGTTTAAGTTGAATAATCGTATTTAGTTATTTTGCTATACTTCAGTCAGCTTCAAAGATCTCCCCAGTGCTAATCCTTCTCAGAACATTTCTGGGACACGCCAGTTTAAAAGTGAGCAGTTTTGCGCCAAAATCAAGCAGTTTTGTGGCAAATATCGAGCAGTTTTGTGGCAAATATCGAGCAGTTTTGTGGCAAATATCGAGCAGTTTTGTGGCAAATATCGAGCAGTTTTGCGGCAAACATCGAGCAGTTTTGCAGTAAATATTAAGCAGGTTTGCGGCAAACATCGAGTAGTTTCACGACAAATTTTCATTTTAACCGGCGATATTGCCCTGAAAAATGCTTATTTCCAGGCAGTAAACTGCGTTTCTTCCTTGAAACTCTCAAAACTGCTTTACTTTTAATTTGGCAAATGAACATATTCCCAACGAAGATTCGATATTCGAATTTGATGTTTTTAATGATCGTATCTTCGGTTGGTTATTTTGTTCATTTCAGTTTTCCCAGAAATCAAAGTTTCTGCGGAGGGAGTTTCTCACTATTCTTAATTAATTTAGTCGTTTGATTATCGGTGAAACCAAAGACTTATGTTATCCAAATAGTAGTTTAATGTCTAACCTCACCAAAGACATACTGTTAAGTCCCATTAAGGCTGCAAACATTATTTTTATGCACCGTACCAAAAATTATGTTCTAATGTTTTTCTGCGTTTTCAGGTATCATTTTAGTGTTTTTTTTTTAATCTTGTGTGTGTTAGAATTAAGAGATAAAGAGCTCTCACTCATTAACCTCCCTCACTTTGATGTAATTCAAACGATAATTTACTGGTCCAGTTTTCAGTAAATTGGTGCGTGAATTTCACGTCCACGTACAGCAACATTCCAAAGAAATTAGCAACCTAATCTGGGAATGTGGACGTGACTTCGCCGACTTACATACTTGCTCTTTTCTGTGCATAAACTCCTTGTTTGAAATACGCTCTCATGACCAAATGTAAGTGTTAAACGTATATGTCTGCAAGTTTAGTCTGATTTTTATCAGAGAGTCATTTATCCTGAGCGAATGTACAGTATTTCTCAACACATGTTTGCAAATTTAGTCTGTTCACCATCAGAAAGTCCTTTATCATGGGTGAATTGTATTTTTTAGTACAAGTCTGCAAATTTATTCTGCTTCTTCTGAAGTCTGCTCACTTTTTTTTTATGATAAATATCCAAAGCACGTTCGACAGTTGGCGAAGTTGCGTCTTTTCCTAGAGAATTAAGAGATACTTTGTAGTTTGTGTGTGTTTTGTCGCCGCTGCACTTCGCGTTCATGACTTCAGAGAGCACAGCTGGTCGGTAGGATTCGGAGAATTATTTACCAGAGTCAGTTGCGAGTGATAAGTTCTGTAGGAAACTGATGTAAGTTAGATATTATGTTTAGTAGAGGGTTTGTAACACAGGAACATTTCGCGTTTGCGAGTGCATAAAATTTGTGTAGACATTTCACTGTCTTTAAATTTGTATTTCATCACGCTGAACTTGTCATTATAGATAGCTCTGTCAGTTACACTGCTCCAGTGACCATATGTCAGAGACCATACACGAGTTACCTTACATTAGTTACCATACACCAGTTACAATAAATAAGTGACCATACATCAGTTACCAAACACCAAGTAAATGAATAAGTTACCATACACCAGTTACAATAAATAAGTTACCATACATCAGTTTACATACACCAGTTAAATAAATAAGTTACCATACACCAGTTACCATACATCAGTTACCATACATCAATTGCCATCCTTCAGTTACCAAACATCCACCTCCACTCCTCTCCACCAATCCACTAAGGTCAAGATCCACCCCGTGGTGTGCAAAGGGTGTTGTAATTATTTGTTTGTATATATGCGTGGTGTTATTAAGGTCTTATTAGAAGTAAGTTTAGAATTGAACTGTAAAGTTATCATAAATGCTTTCAATAAAATTTATAAAATTGTTTCGCTTTTTTCCCCTTTTTATTCTTGATTTCCTGTGCATTTAAGCTTGCATTGTAGCATTGAAAAAAATCAACATTTTTTGATGAGCAACAGCTCAAAGTTCAAGAAATATTTACACCCTAACTTCACATTTTTCATTCATTTACCCTAAACACACATTTCTCCAAATAGTTACCCTAAACTAGTTGTTTGGGCAAACGTTAATTTAAATTTCCTAATTTTCCCAATCCTCAACCAACCAAGAAGTTTTGAAATGATTGCCTAAATCCTCACTCAGAAAATGTTTCCCTAAAACACCCTTTTTCAAAAATATTTATTCTCACACATGAAACTTACAAACTTCCCTACGAATGTTCAACTTACTTTTAATTTGACATATTTTCAACGAATATTAGATATTCGCATTTAATCTTTTTAATGATATGTACTATCTTCTGTTGGTTATTCGAATCACATCCATATGAAATATATATATACACACATAAGTGGGTATATGCATATGTACATTCAATAAACTTCAACCCAAAACCGACAATAATTTCACGAAAATGTTACTCGGTTCCACAAAAAAATAAAGATCACGTATGAACTAAAGACTCCGGTTTTCAAATGCACATTTGCAATACGTAACAAAATCCTTGTGCTTTTTTGAACACAAAAAAAAAATTACAATTTCGAATTGAAAATTTCATAAAACAAATTAGACAAAACGCAAAACAAAAGTCAGTCATACGTCAATATTGAACCACGATAGAAGATATATTTTATACAGTATTTGCTGAGCTCACCTACTTGCACATCTGCCTCGTGCGCACGTCAGAGATGACTCATGGGAAGAGGTTATGTGGGGAATATGTGAGGTTCTATGCAGCCACTCAATAACAGCACACACGTAGAATCAGTACACATACACACAATATCAGCACGCACACAACACACACACAAAACATCCACACAACACACACCACATTACTTCAAATCCATCAGAAAAATGAAGCCCTTTTGTTGATACGTGACACATTCAATTTTCCAGTATGTTAAGGCACAACATGTTCAACATTTCAGTCCTATTTAGGTATGAAATACTCAAAATCATTTTTTGGAAGAACATATAAATAATGATATGGATGTACATCCCAATCGTTATTTTATAATCATCGATATTTTAGCTAAAGTAAAATAAAGTATAATGTAAAATCGAATGTAATGAAAAGGGTGTAAGTGACCCTTATTTTCTTGGTAGTGAGCTAACCTCCTCCATCCTCAAAAACTTCATTATTTTTTCAAGCAGCTGTAGACTATGTAGGAAGAATTAATTCCCTGAAACCTAAAATTGAGGAAAATTCTCAGGAAACTAATCTTCTTTACAAAGAAAACGTTTCGGAGTCCCGCTTCATCATCAGTCCAAAAAACAAATCAAAGTGTCTGATAATAACAGAACGACGAACAACGAAATTCTTGAATGTGAATACATTTAAGATTCCTGGTCAGGGGAATACATTACAGAAAGTTCCATGACTTCAAATTGGGGCGCAGCTGGATACTTTATGCTACAAAGAATGATTCTGGAATTTGATGGGTAGAAACAAAATTCCGAAAAGTAAGCGCTCATCCAAACTCAACTCTACTGACTTGATCTTAGCACAATTCTGAAATGGAATTGCAGCTATGCGGTCTTCTCTTTGAGCATCATTCTTTCAACAACCTTTTGAATCTGAAAAAGAAAATCCAAGTTAATTTTCACAGTAAATAAGAACACTCATTTCTGATAATTTCTAGTTAATTGCTCCTACGTAAAAACTTTCGTAGCTGATAAAATGTTTGGTTTTGATTTTTGACTTCCAGTGTTTGTGATGCCGCAGGCGCTGGTTTCAGCCGTGCCAGAAAAGTTTGCTGTGAAGCGCTTCCAAAAAGTTCTTGCAACGTGATTTTCTAAGAGCAAGTTCATTCAAATCGTTCGAGGTGAGTAGAATTAGAAGGATGATATATTTGTACTCTCCAGGGGCTTAATTATATGTTTTTCTGAAGCTTAATTTTATTTCCCAAGCGCACGTGACTGAAACCTCCTTAATTTTCAAACCATGAATTGACGAGATAAAAGTGGAAAAATCCTAGAGTTTTGGTGTCAGTTTTCATTGATAATTACAACTCATTTTATAATTATCAGCGAAATAATGAAATACCAGTTCTTTTCTGCTATGTTAATAAAAACATAAGTCAGAAATGATTGAAATTTGGGAAAGATCGAGTCCCACTACAATCGGGGATCGACTGCAGGCATACAAGAACGGAAGGTTGCAGAGAAATCTTTTCTGACTGCACCTCTGGCAGCTTACCATCACAATCATAACCAAGTACAATCCAAACAATCCAGACTTCAGACAGGAGAAATGGTCTCTTTTTAGAAAGACATGGTAGCTTTTTGTTTATGATATTAATTAAGATGTACATGTTGAGGGTGAAAAAATTTCAATTAAGTTCACGTAACATAATTTTCATTCCATATACAATTTGAATTCACATAGCTTCAATTCAATTTCATATATCAATTCTATTCGCATATCTTCATCTTAGTTTTATATTTCAATTCACATAGCTTCAATTAAATTTCATATGTCAATTCACAAAACTTCACTTCAATTCAATTCAAATTTAAATTTAATTTATATAACTTCAATTGAATTTCATATGTCAAATCAATTCATATAACTTCAATTCAATTCATTTTTAAATTAAATTTACGTTCAATTCAATTTCAAATATCATTTGGACGCACAGCTAAATTTCAATTCTCTGAAAGTCATTCCACAGTAAAACATCATTTCCATGAAGAAGAAGACGGATGACAGCATCATTTATGTTTAGTTAATTTCCTGTATTGCTCTAATTATGTTCTAAATGTTCTGGCTAGCATTGTACAACAATCCTTCTCATGTCTCTGACTCCAGTGAACTCTTTTGTGCCAGTATTATCAGCGTAGGAAATATAAATTTGTATTGTGAAAAAATATTTTATTTTCTCTGAATCGTTAATTGACATACTTGTTGATACCTTGGAGTGAAAAGATAGTTCCGAATATCGACATCATAGTCTTAGATGCAAAATAATCTCATTGCACTCATTTCATTTTCAACGTTAATCTCCTGTATCGCAAGTTGCTGGGCTCGTATTTCAATGTAGGTGCACACTAACAAGAGTGTTTCCAATCATTGTTATTGGGTTTTCTTTGTTACTTGTACACACATATATTGTTCAAATGGGATTAACGCAACCATGGGAATGCATGCTTCCATGCATATATCTCAATCATTTGTTTCATGGGTATTACGACACCCATGTTAATAATATATAATCTAAGGATCCTTGTGTTAAGACAAGTTCAAAAAACAATTGTATCAACTTCACCAAGAATAAATGGTTTTTCCTTTTTTTCTCTGTTCCTTTCAATTTCATATTTCATTTCAATTCGCATAACTTCAATTCAATTTTATGTTTCAGTTAAATTCACATAACTTCAGCTAAATTTCACATTTCATCTCGTTTCACCGCTAAATTTCAATTCCCTGAAAGATTCTCCATCTTAACACATCTTTCCTTTTGGTCTGGCACTGCCGTCGAACACAGAATGTGCACAGTCAACTCGTCCATCAGTCACAAAACAACGTCACTCTTTCGTTCTCCAGTAACCTGACTCTGGTGGCGGCGAAATGTCACCCGAACCCTTCAGAAGAATAATGATGTCAACAATAGGCTTTTTGACAGCGTCCAGTCGTGAAATGTTGAGTTTCATTTTAGTTGTAAGTGTTGGCTTTGTGTTCGCCATGCATTGTCGTTCGTTTCATCTTTCGCGTTTCATTTTGCATTTTTGGGATAAAAAGGAATACCAACGTAGCTAAGAATATCATCATAAAAACAAATGCTTCGGATCATAAAAATCCATCCTCAGTGCTCTGAAAAATAATAAATTAAAGTGTTAAAAAATATTTCCAAACTTTAAACTTTTTGAATAAACCGCAACTAAAATATTGAGATTAAAAAGACAATAATAAAACAAAAACTGTAGAAATTTTCAACAAACAATAAAAAGTTTGACTGCCGTGTCTCATTCATTTATTGATGGGCTGTTTTTTAAAATGTACACCGATTCTAAAATGTAAAAAACAGAATGTACCACAACGGAGTATATACCATTACAAATACGCCATAACCAACACACCACAACCAACACACCACAACCAACACACCACAACCAACACACCACAACCAACACACCACAACCAACACACCACAACCAACACACCACAACCAGAAGCAGCTGTCAACTCACCCCACAATACGAAGACCAGCAAACTACAGAAGAAGGAAGACGGTATCAGGTTGCTGTGTGGTGCCACACAAAGTCTTCTTGTGGCGCTCAGGCATCGTGAAATTCTCTATTTTTTAGAGTCGTGTGCACTGTCATCGTTCGAGCAGCTGTTCGTCCTTATAGATTTTAAGTCTTAACAGTGAGAATGTTTTAGTCATGTTACCGTCATTGCAACCGCCGCCATTGCAACCACCGTTACAACCATTACAACCTCCGCCATTAACTGGCACTGGCATCAAGCTGTTACCGACATCACAATGAGGAAGGAACTGCCACCCACCAGTGAACTGCAAACTACACATTAGGGCACAAATTCGGCAAGAAAAACATTCAATGACATGTTTATTGAACTCGTCATACATGTAATTTAACGCCATAAAAATGTTAGAATTTTCTGAACTTTTTTAGATATGGGGTTAGTTACGCCAAAATTTAAGTACTTTGAATAAAATGACAATTGTGGTTACGAATTGCGAACTTTATAATTAGAATCTCGGGCTATTATTCTATTGTATGAAGAGTCCAAACAACTGAAACATAGAAAGAAATTGAAGGCTCGTCTTTATTTTAGAAGTACCTGAAAAGTCAAGCATGCATTACACATCCACATGACGATGCCCAGACTCAGACCTCACCTGCCGTAGCAATGCTTGTGGTCCGTTTCGTAGATGCCTTTGTTTACAGCTGGGAGTTTGAAAATATTGTTCGAAAATTGTTTTTAATTTATATTCATCAAATTTTCACACTTCATTTCTCTATCCACGAAGTACAGATACTCACAACCGACCGTTAAGTTATACGATGTACACCTTTTTTCGTTTTATAACCACATTATTTCAAAATGTACCGACGAACTGGAAATTTAACAACGATGAACCATTGAATATAACAGGGAATAGAAATATAGAGACAGTGTCGCAAAAAATAGCAACAACGACAAATTATAGCGACACCCAGCAAAATGAATGACAGTGAAACTAAACATCAGAACAAAGAAACAATGTGTAGTGACAGAGTCGGTTTATTGAAACAACGTTCAAAAAGGCTAACAATTATACAAAAAATAGTAACGTGCGTATATATTATTGTAACAAATTAACAATTTCTGAGACAATTATTTATACGCAAAATAAACAGTAAAGAAGCCATTTAGCGTAGTACATAATGCATACTGAAACTTTGCACACAAAATGATTGATAATTACAATAAAGAATGAATACCATACGTGAGATATTGAAACTTTTAAAAAAAATCTTGTTGATTAAGGCTCTTGATCAAGTAGCTGTTGGCATGAGTGTAGTTGTCTGCCGCTATGACTGGAATGACAAAAGGCACGCACGTGTCAATGACATGCCAGAGAACCTCCTCCCGGTGCTGACGCCACGACTTTCCTGCTCTGCGCGCTGCCGCCACAGTGCATGCTTCGGAGATGCCATTCAAATGGTGCAACTGTGGCATCTGAGACGTAGGGCTTGGGGTCGAAAGGGGCACGAAGAGTTCTATTGAGATCCTTGACGGTGATGGTTGGAGTAGCTTCAATCAACATTACAAGTAAATCCAGGCTCTCAATATCTATCATCTTCTTGCAACCACAAGTCTTGCGCCGTCAAAAACAGATTATCGTTTTTGGTAGGACCTAACAATGGAATAAGCGGTGGTACGCTTCACTCCCAGTTCTTGAATAGTGATACATGTCACACGTGAACCGGCCACGTCAGAGTTGTTCTGGAAATTCCATTACTTCCCGGTCAGTGCATCATCCACTGACCGGGAAGTAATGGAACCTAGCCTCATATTATTGTCGGGTGACATTCACAATCCCGAAAGTCAAAATCCCGAATGCCAAAATCCGGAATTTCTAAATCCCGAAAATCAAAATCTCGAACATCCTGTTCAGTTAAAAACATCTTATTAAACCCAAATTTAAATACAAGCTGTCATGGAGAATTTTCATCAATTATTTTCAATTCTTCACTACACCAATTCGTAGCACACACCACCAATTCGTACCACACACCATCAATTCGGGTCGACTCTTCCACTGCCAAATATGGTCGGGAATTAGACATTCAGGATTTTGACTTTCAGGATTTTGACATTTGGGATTTTGAGGTGGACCCATTATTTTCAATTTTTATTGAATGAGGAAGTGCGGGAAAATGATTTCTCTGGTCAATAGGAGTTTAAAAGATGTTGTTACAACTTATGACTTTTCGTTACTATTTTTTGCATCTGTTACATTATTTTGAACCTGTGATACTGGCTATTTGAAGCATTGTTACAAGATTTGATTATTTGTTAAAGAAAATGAACGCCTGTTGCAACATTCTGAGAGTGTTATACAATTTGAAGCAACGTTATATTTATTTGTCTATGTCATTACATTTTGCAGCCGTTTTCAATTTTACAGCATCGTCACTGGATTTGTACTGGATGTTGTTATATTTTGAGCAGCTGTTACTGTTTTTTATTCGGTGTTACATGATTGTGCAAACTTTTGCTATATTGTTTTGACGTGTGGTTATAAAACGAAAAAAGGTGTAATATAGGTGAATAAAGCCAGCCCATAAGTTTTGCGCTATAACATATGAGAGCATATTCAGTCGTTAAGTTATACGGCACAATATAGGTAAAGATAACAAGTCGTTTAGCTATGCATCATAATAAAGTTAAATAGAATCAAGCTTTGAGTTACACGAAACAATCCCATATGGACAAATAAACATTATTTTCTCTATTATTAGATTAGTGTGATTCACGTGTGAATAACTGGGGCTAACTAGTACTAGTTTTTAGGTCAAGGGTCACACGAAATGGAGCATAACTCTATGACCGTGCGCCTGTTCTCATCTACCAGATGAGGTCATGCGGAGTACTACAGCGAAGTTTTAACTTGAAAGCAGAGAAACAACTGGCCTAAATTTAATTACAAATGAAATAAGTACGTCCTAAGTGCTATGATTATATTATCAGTTTTCGGTTCCTCAAACGGAAAAAATAGAAAATAGAAACATACCTTGCAGTACTCAAATCTCGTGGCAATACAATCCAAATATTCCGCGTTCTCACTTGCGTCTGTCTCCTTCATACTTCTCAACCAATATTATTTGCATTGAAAAGCATTTTTCTTCAAAGATTCAAGAAACGAAGAATGCTCATTGAGATGAAAGCTGAGGAAATAGGACTCTCCGGCCTCTGGTCTGCAACAATGTTAACGAAATAATGTTAACGATCCGATCCCTGTCTGCGCCTTGTTAACCTTGGGTCAGGTTACGGCTGCTGGGCATAACCTTCCCTGAACCCTCTCCCTCGTAACCCTCACCCTCGTAACCCTCTGCTTTACCCTCACTATAACCCTCACCACGACACTGATGACAGTTCGCGGCCGCTCTACGTTAATGAACTGAGAAATTCCGCAGCAAATTCCCCAACTTTGTTCGGTCTTCATGCGCCAAACTGTCTGTTGAGCGCTGGGCCTGTGGTGCACTGTGTTGTTGGTGATGTGTGTCTTTTTTGTTGTTTGTGTTGTTGTTGGTCTTTTTATTGGTCTTGTTGTTGGTCTTGTTGTTGGTCTTGTTGTTGGTCTTGTTGTT
>JACJUY010013885.1:0-18824 GCA_014220935.1 Platorchestia sp. MABIK | reverse complement strand
TGTTGGACGATTCTGTCTATATGAACCTATATTAAGGGCGTTAACAATGCCGTGAAGCTGAGTATAGTGTCAAGTGTTTACCTTCTTCAATGTGGACGACTTCAGTTTTGTGTGTCTCCGGCGTGGGTTCCTCGATAGGCTCAGCGATCGTGGGTTCAATAGGAACTGTGAAGTGCAATGGTAAGAAAAATGTACTGACGAAAACACAAGTTCTGAAGAAAACATCAGTGAATTTTAGCTCAGCGCGTTCTCGCATAAACTGCGCAATGTGAACAGTAACCAAAATTTACTATGAACAAAAGAAATCCGGTTCTCACGACGTCAAATAACATGTGTGTGAGCTGTATTTGCTTTGGTTGGTTTTTCACAAGCGTTTTCAAAATAAAATAAGGGTATTTTAGAGCAATCTGGGAAAAAATTACATCTAGATATATTGTTTTAGTTAATTGTATCGTGAAATATTACAGAATAAGTGAATTACCTATGCGAGCCGGTTCAACAATCTCCTCAGGTAGCGACTCAGGAATGACGGGTGCCTGTTCTGGGAGTGGAGCTTGTTCTGTCGTATAAATAACACATGTGATTGTTCATTCTCAAGGAAAAACCAATACAAGTCGAATTGAAGAAACGCAATTCTAGAAAACAAAATTAACACAAATGGAATCAACGTCAATGAGAAAAGTAAAATAATGAAACTGAATTTGTTCAGAGTGCAAGCTCAGTGACTAGTACTCCTTATCACTTATATTTCATCTAGCTTTTAGTGGTTAAACGTCTGATAGCTCTGATCTTGTATCTTATGACTCAAAATTGTGTTAAAAACAAGGAAAACAAAATAGCGAGCCGTGAACTATGTTAGCTCGTGGAAAATGTATAATTAGTATCAGCTTGTGGAAAATGTATATTCTAAAAGAGTTCAGCTGCATTGAAAGAGCTTGTTTCTACAATTAATGAAACTCAGTTTACTGCAACCAAAGCATACACCTCAAATAAATATTCGAGAAAAAGTAGTAAGTTGGCTAATCGGTCGGTGGGTGTCAGGTAAAATGATTTTATTCTGCAATTTTAGCGAGATATGTTAGATCACTTGCAGCAAGAGACTAGTCATGTATAAAAATCTACTTGAATTCTTTGCAAGATGATTAAAAATTTAATGCCCAAACTTAATTATCGGCTGCGTAGAAACTTTTAATTTCTTACGGTGCACAAAGCTCGGACTATGCCCATAACAGAATAATCAATTTTCAAAAAAGTTTTGGAATGTGTGAACGTATGAACGTTTCTCATTAGCCGTGATGTTGGCGCTGTGAACATAGCTTCTTTTTCGGCCAAAATATTGACCTTCCATGTCAGTTGCTCAAGATACTGACGTTCCAAACAATAAATAAACAAAATACACTTCCTGTGTTTTTCAACTTTACAAATGGGGAAAAATTTTGTTAAAGTATGAATAGAATCCACAATCGATGAGTTATGTAGATTGAGTCGGGTGAGGAATATGGGATGTCACACCAAAAGCGTCTAGTGTTAAAGTACCTTCCACTACTTCAGTAGCTTGTACTTTGGTGCGCTTTTCCTTCTTGACGACTTTCTTAGTGATCTGAACAGTTTCTTGCACAGGAGCTGAATGGGAACAAAAAATATCTTTAATAAATATCAAAGTTTGGATGGTGCTAATAAAGGTTTTTTTGAGTAATGTATATGTATATAAATATTCAGTGATAATAACATTATTAGGCGCACAGGGTGGCTTTTCTAGTTATCTTGGCAACATGTGATGAACGTACAAAGACCAAGTTTACCTGTGTCAATGTGTACAACTTCAGTGGTGTGTGTCTCCAAGACAGGCTCTTCCCGCACCTCAACTCTGGCAGGCTCGGTTGGAACTGTGAAGTGTAGCAATCAGTGGACGTCTCAAGCAAGTTTAAAACGAGTGATCTGCTATTGCACAAGTCCTAAAACAAGTACTCTTGACTACAGATAAGATTGTATTAGGCTTGAACATCTTCATTGTTTGGACTTGAAACTTCCAACTTGAAATGAACATCAAATGAGAAAACAAATGTAGTGAAAGGGCTATAGAACACACCTCCAACCTGAATGCTTTTCAAAGCACTTATTTTTAAGGCCTCATGTAAAATGTAAGCTGTTACTTTTCATCAACATTGGAAAGAAAATCAGGTCTACGGAGGTGGAAGGTGAACTGTTACCTATTTCAATTGGCTGAACCACTTCCTGGGGAGCTGTCTCTGGCGCAGCAGCAATTTGTTCCGGCAAGGGCGTGGGTTCTGTCGTATGGAACAAAAAGTGATGATAGGAAGTGTAATAGGAATTAAAATGTACGTGGAAGTATTTGCGCCGCACAGTTCTGTTTTCAAGACAGTTAGAAACAAAAGTATACGATATTCAAAACGAAAGTTGAACATAAGTAACGTATCCGAAGTTCCAATTATTCCAAGTTCAGAATTGAAATAAAGCTGCAAGTGAGAGTTCATTAGCGAACACCAGGTGCGAATTCCCAGCAGAATATGTACAAATTGAACAACGGTACAAAATAAAATGTTTAAGCTAAACTAAAATTGAACTCAATATGTTAAGTGAAGTTTTTTTTTCTATATATTTAGGTTAGGTTATTAGTGAAATAAATGGGAAATCAAAAGCTTGAATAATAAAATTCACTTGTTAATGTAAAAGAACTGTTTCGAACACACAGAGTTAATGTCTCCAAAAACGTATTAAATTGTATGCATCGGGTGTTCACAAGATATGATACATAACAAATAGTTTTTTTTAACATTGGTATCATGTAAGTGAATTAGCGGGCCCCTGTAAGAGAGGAATTACAATTTCTTTGTTTTATTTAGAGGCTGGTGTTTGTTATTGTCATCGTCGGTAAATTAAAATCTTCCAGTACCTGAGTGAGCAGCTATGGTAACGTCAGAGCACACTCAAATATGAAGAGAAATTATTATCACGATTTACATTATCTCGGAAAGAAATCATGTTTACTTCAGAATCTCTGCTAATAATGCGCAATCGTTTTATGATAAGAGAAGCAACCCGCTGTCAAGAAGGATTACTGTTTGTATATTAGTTGCATGGGTTTTGTAGTACCAAAATTAGTATCACTATCTAAATATTACTAAGCTAAATCTGTGAGTTAGATTTAATGAGAATAAATTACAAACGCGACATGAGCATTGAAAACTAACGGGAACAATTTCATAAAATTTATATTAGCCTTCAAACCATTCTAATTGTTTTATGTTTTTGCACAGTTAGAAACAGTATAGAAGTTATTACCAGTTAGAATTTGCACCGTCTCCGTGCTGTGTGTGCTCAGAGTGGGTTCTTCCGTGACCGTGGCTGAGAGAGGTTCAGTGGGAGCTGTGGTGGCGCAGTGTTGGTGGGTCATTCATGAGAAATGTATTGCTTACGACGACATCGTATCACATTCATTCCATTATAAACACATGTATACACTGGTTCATTTGCTACTCATGTAGGTACTAAGGCTAAACAGATTATGTACTTCCTCAAGGCAATATAGCTCAACCATGTTTCGTGTGCTGAATCAGAAGTTAACTATTTGAAAGTGAAAAATTACCTATTTCAATTTGCTGAAGAACCTCTTCTGTGATGACTTCAGGCAATGCTCCCTCTTGTTCTGATTCTCGTGTGGCTTCTGGGGCAAAAAATGCCATATTGTTCCTCATTTAAACCAGTTATAGCTGATCAATTTGAAACCGAATCTATGTCATGTCAATGTAAGATAATATAAGCGAGAGCGAGAAATTATTGTGAAAATGAATGGGTACAATCCAAGTTATTCAAGTTAGTGGAATCATGATGTCCTGTATGGCATTATATTAATAAATTAAAATTGTTTGAGTGATGCAGCTTGTGTGGAATTATTGCTTTAGTTGATACGAGGACTGATGACAAATAGTGTTCATAAACGATTATCCCACGAATTAATCTTTCAGTTAGCATTGAGTAATTTTGCAAGTCATGAATATTGATTGATAATAAAGTTACGCTTTTCAATTTGAAATTTTCCAAGAAAAAAGATAAATAATCGTTTTCATTTTTTTCAGTAATGCGAGGAATCAGTCCTCTTATAGCGAAAGCTGACAAATCACAAGTGAGTTATGAACTATGTTAACCAGGTAGCTGATAAGTATATAATTTGGCATTCTAAGTTGAACAAGCGACAGTACATAAATCGGCAGCTGTGACATTTGATATGCAAATATACAGAAAGGAGTTTCTTGTGAATAAAAAATCTGGAATATACTCGCAATAGAAAAATATGATGATTGGCAAGATCTGATTGTCATTACTCGTAATTTAAGCAATATGCGATAAATGAATACGTTGTCGTTCAGAAACATGGAGAAAGTTATGGATCTTAGGACTGCCGAAAGCAAAGAATAGGAAAGACTCTGTGGGAAAGTTACATTTAATTCGATGTTATTGCCGGCCTGGTTAATGTGAGAGAGAGAGAGAGAGAGAGAGAGAGAGAGAGAGAGAGAGAGAGAGAGGTGAAAACAATAAATTGCAAGCTTGAGTCAACCACCGCATCGTTTTTCAAGTACAGGGTAACGCAAGGGAAAACGTTGTTTGTTATTAAGTGCAAATTTTCAGTAATGCTAGATCACAATAAAGACCATAGAAATATTCCTAACATTTCATTTGATCTTGTGGAAACAAGAAGAAAAAAAATTGACCATCTTTTTCAAATAAAGGCGACTTTTTGATTAATTTCAACTTTCTAACCTGCATGATATCTTTCCCGATTGAAATGAACGTCAAATAATATGAATGAAAAATATAATCGGAAACGAAGTGGAATAGAAACAATAAAGGAAAGTGTCTATGCCATTAGGTAATAAGTTATACCTTGTGTCTCCTCAATGACTTGTACAGTTTTCTTCTTCTTCTTGATCACTTTCTTTGTCGTCTGTACTATTTCTTGTGTCGGAGCTGTGTGAAAGAAATAAAATTAGATATAATGTAAAACTCAAAGTTTCTTCTGATCATAAAAAAAATCTTCGCGTTGTATTCATATAACATAATAAGAGTCGAAAAAAATTCTCCACTGCTGGAGGCATTACCTGTGTCAATCTGTACAATTTCAGTGCGGTGTGTCTCCATCACAGGCTCTTCGCGAGTCACAACTGTTGTGGTCTCCACTGGAGGAGAGGAGGATGTCAAGGGTGTGCAACGTATGTGGACATGGTATATTCCAGTAAAGAATTGAAGTATCAGTGCTAGAGGCAGTCACGAAAAACTACTTTAACAAATTCTAACGATATGATCAGTGAATTTGTACTCGTAGAACAGGGATTTATGTGACTTGAGTGAGCACAAAGAGTTCTCATAGAGTACCCCATAAAATGTAATTTCTCACGACAAAACGCATAAATGCACTAAGTTGTGTACAGGGCTAAGGTATTTCACTAGCAAGTCACCGATTTTCGCTGGCTCCTCCGGCAACGATTCTGGAATGTTGAAGACCTGCTCTGGTATCGGCGTGGGTTCTGTGACACCAAACGTGTGAGGGTTAATGTGCAGTCGGCAAATTGACATGTCGGTGAGTTATTCCAAGATTTACCCCGAAAACAAATAATCAGGACATTATTTGCAAACTAATTGAAAGCTGACGAGACTTGGTGGTAGCATTTTCATCGTGAATTGACAGAAGGAAATAATAAAAAAGGCAGGTACTCTAAACAATTTTCCGTAGTGTTTTGATGTGAAAAAGGTTCATAACATATAATGAATGAGAATGTAGTTCAAATAATTTCTTAAAACTTGGGCTAAGGCTTTTATACCAGAAGGAATTGCATGCTGTCTTAACTCAGACATTACTCTAGCAAATGACCACAAATTGAGCAAATTTCAGGAATAAGACATGTAAAGATGGTGAAAATCAAGTTGAAACAGATGCAGTGTAAAAAAAATTTTACCTAAAAGAACTCAACAAAACATCAAATCAGGACAAGGGAAACTATGTTACGAGGCGCCCTATGACAGACATTGAAAACACGGAAAACTTCGCATTGTTGAATGTCATACACACGTTTATGCGTTTTAGATATTGATGTATCATTTTCTAAACTGTGGCTGAAATAAAAATGTGAGAAAATAAACAGGTTCATTTGAAGCAAGGGAAGCATGTACGTAAATTCGTCATTTGTTAAAAAAAACTGTCTAGTAGAACTGCAGAGATTTTGCTGGCAGGAGCCAAACAAGTGTTGGCTAAGTGCTGGAAACAATTAGCCTCTACTGCCCCGTGAGAGAATTTACCTGTCTTGACGGACACTATCTCAGTGCGATGTGTCTCGAGACGAGGCTCCTGGAGGGTGTCTGCTGTCATGGGTTCAATTGGAGCTGGAGGAAGATAGCACAGTTTACCTTCGATGTAACTCAAATCTTATAATATATGGTCAGTGTATGATGCAATGTTATAGAAGATTTTACATTGGTCAGATAGTACTTGGAAATCAATTTTTGATTACCGAGTTTGACTGATTCAATTGTTTCTTCCTCCAGGGTGTCGGGTAATGTTGATATTTCTTCAGGCACCGGAGAGGGTTCTGTGAAGTGAAGAGGAGTGAGTGTAGCAGTGGCGCTGTGGCACGACGAGCAAGCGAGGCACGGTAACGTATTTATTGATGCTGTAAATCTTTTACTTCAACAGCAGTTAAATGAATGAAAAATAACAGGAACAAATAATAACTGTTAATTGCTTATACAAACTTCTAAAAGAGGTTTAGTAAGTAATTTATTTATGTACCATGCCTTTAAGTATTTTTCATTCAGCTATAAATACTGAGAACAGAATCTTACCTTGGCGAAGAGACATTTCGTAGTAAACTCGTTGATAAGCCTATTAAGTTGAACATATTCGTTTGATTTATATAGTTCTAGGGAAACATAATTACGCGCTTTTAATCCAAATGCAAAAAAACATTCACGCAGGCAATTTCCCAGTAAATGAATTTTTAACACGTCACTGCTCGTACGTAAAATAACTGTAAAAACAAAATCGTACAGCAAAGCGAGAAATTTATGAAGGTTGCAAACAATGGTACCACACTCATCAGCCATCAGAACCTGTTGTACAAAAGCTGCTTCGAAGAAGGGTACAGACAAATGACATACTGAAGCAATCGTGCTGAACAAAGGGGAAAAGAATTTTGAGAATTATTTTCCTGCGAATTAAAAGTGAAAGTTCCATTCGATAAACCTGTAACGCTTACTAACTTAGGAGAGGAAATATCAAATAAAAAGAACAGATCATGAAAGACGAGGTCTGCCATCCTACCTTGCTGAGCTTCAGTAACTTGTACTTCTGTTCGCTTCTTTTTCTTGATGATCTTCTTGGTAACTTTGACAGTTTCTTGCACTGGAGCTGAGAAAAAAGATACACAGATTATTAACCCGTCAAATTTATGACGCTTGATGAAAAATAGCAGTGTATAATGAAGTGAGTGGATCAATGGTTACAATACAGGGCTTCATTAGGGTGTATAGGAGTGTGAAATACCTGTGTCTATCTGTACTATCTCAGTGCGGTGTGTTTCCAGCACAGGCTCCTCGCGGGTTTCAAGTGTGATGGTCTCCACTGGAGCTGAGGGAAAATGTTCTTAGTAAAGCCAGTGAAGAATTTTTTGCCCATTTATACTACATCACTCAAATGTCCACTGGGCACTAGTTAAGAAACTTGAGCTCCATAACTGTTCGTGAGCGATTAAACTTTGAACAAACAATTAAAATTGGAAATAAATTTCTTGACAAAGCCGTGAAGTTGAGGCTTGGAAATTTTTAAACAAAGAATGCATTTGAATCTATCCAAAAGTGATCGAGTATTCTACGTTTTGTAAAACGTATAAGAAAAAAAGTCTCCCACTCTTTTCTCACAGATAAATCTGTATAGTTTTTGTTACTTCGAGTTTTCTTGTCAAGTGTGTAGAAGATTAATTTCAAATTTCTGCAGACTTATTAAAAATATATGGCATGGGCTTTATACGTTAATCCCATTTACTCACAGAACTATTAGCTGTAAAAATAAATCACATAAAATACGTAAGATTTTGCACCTTTTACTCTAATTCGTTCCGTAAATCTGTATATTTTTTCGCTTGTCATGTGATTTCCTGAAAAAAGCTTCAATTTTTATTTTATTTCATGAAACTAACTTTCGTCTCAGTACAAGTGAGCTGCATAATTCGCAAGCCAAGATATGATGCAAAAGTCATGTCTCACCAGGCTGAACGATTTCCTCAGGGATAGGCTCGGGAACAACCTCAGGTAAAGCTTCAGGCAGAGCTTCAGGCAGCGGCTCAGTCAGAGCTTCAGGCACTGGCTCAGGCAGGGCTTCAGGCACTGGCTCAGGCAGGGCTTCAGGTAGCTTCTCAGGCAGCGGCTCAGGCACTGGCTCAGATAGGGCCTCAGGTAGGGCCTCAGGCAGTGGCTCAGGCAGAGCTTCAGGTAGGGCCTCAGGCAGGGGCTCAGGTTGCTTCTCAGGCAGCGGCTCAGGAACGGGCGCTGGTTCTGGGCGTGTGAAAAAAGTTAATTTTGTGTTACGTCACTCCGCAAAATTGATGCATTGTAAAATCATTCGTGGAAAGTTCTAAAGAGTTCGTGTGCAGTCGCACCTATAGTAGAGGTGCAGAGATAGATTAGCAGCTCTGCAATAGATTTGGGTTCTATAAGAAGAGGGCCAAACCTTTTGGTATATAATGGTAGTAGATTTATATTTTTTATGAGTAAATTGTGCACAGGCAATAAATTAGTTTGATATGAAAACCTATTAGAAAAAATTTCACGGGGTCTCGCGGAACTACGCCTTGGATAGTCAACGAGTACGATTATAAGGCTGCTAATCAAGAAGTGCATGATGGCACCTGCTCTTCAAAGCAGCAATTACTCGCTTGATATTATTGGGTGATTTCCACTTCAGAATCCGTAGTGCTCGAATTCGAATCATTGGTTTGGATTATTGATAACCCCAGTAAAATATAAAATACGGTGCATTATAAGAGTATTTCACTTTGCAAACAAGAAGAAGCTGCATAGAAAGGCATAAGAGAGGAAAAATTATAAATGGAGCGATTTGGGACGTGCGCCTTAGTTTCAGGGTTAGAAGCAATACAGCTGTGTGAATATCGTGAGTAGCTCAATGCAACAAGGCATGAAAAGTATTATTTGCAGACCCAAAGACGTGTTTCCTCTTGAAAATTGAATAGCATCTCTTCGTTTTAGCATCCTCAACGTGGTTGTCTACTTGAAATAGTTCTTTTAAAATGAACCGCGAAACAGATCTTACAACTATTTCTAAGAACAAGAAATTGGAACAAACTTTGACGCAAACTCATTGAAAATGTGATAAATAATAGTTTGCCGTTGGTCTTTCTAAGCTAATGTTGAATGAAGCATTCAAGGTTGCACAACTTTGCACAAAAGACAAAACCGATCAGCTGCACACACCGTTACGTTCACCTGAACACACTCCTCGTGTCTTGAAGAGACCTCGTTTAGCAATCGCTGTAATAACGCACGAGTTAATAAGTTAAGGAGTAGTTTAAACTCTTGCGCGCCTACCTCAGCGCTTTAACCGTGTTAGAAGCTGAATTAAAGTAGCGTAGATTAGAATACAGGATAGGGAAATTAATTCACATAGCATCCGAACATTTGTATTTATTTTAAGCACAACACTCGGTAGAGTTATTAAATTGCTTTAGTTATACAAAACTGTATTATTAGTTATGTCATAAAATGCATTGCACTATTAAATTTGTCGAATGTTGATGTAGTTGTTGATATAAATAGCTTCAATAACGTTTGCTTGAATAGCACTTTCGTCGTTCCGAGTATGTTGCATCTACTGAATCCACAACGACCGTTGGTAATAGTTGTTATTATTGTGTTAAGTTCGAAGGTATGTAAGCAAAGGACTGTTGTAAGAACTGCATGCCTACCTTCAGCAGTTTCTGTAACTTGTACTTCTGTTCGTTTCTTTTTCTTGATGATCTTCTTGGTCTTCTGAACTGTTTCAACCTCCGGAGCTGCGTGTACATCATGCAGTGTATTATTGTTTGAAATTAGGCACGTCAAGTAGTAATGATGTATTTGCTAATAAGTAGTGAACGTATATAAAATAAGTTGATGAGAGTCAGTAAATGATGCCTGTTAACCTTTAACACAAAATTGCCCTAATTGCTCAAATTGAGAAGTTCTAAATAGAATGAAAGCTTGCCCGCATGTAGGCCTCTTTTGAGTTACATATTTCTCAAAACTTCTCTTGACTCGCATGAGAACAGAAAAAGTAAGGTAAGTTAGCTCTAGCGATACGCTGGATAATAGTGAATTGTCATTTCTACAAAATCGAAGAGTAGACAGTTATTATTAAATTCGAAAGTTCGGTATTAAAGTTAGAAGACTACCGAACGACACAAATTTTGGCTAAAATGCTTTCATTCGAAAACAAACTACTTAAGCCAACTTGAAATCGTCGAAGGCGGAAAAAATACTCCACTGAGAATTATTTTCTTTTGCTACAGCACGAGGCATCTATTTCAGGTACGCAGTCTTTAATCTCCTGCATTTTGGTCAGTGAATCGCATAGTAATTTATCTACATTTAAGTTATTACCTTAGTTTTTAAGTAGATGTCTCGATACTTTCTAAAAGTTTAATATCCTGGATCAGTATCAGAATTTTTTGAAGGACATTATTCGTCCAAATCCCGTAAAATAAAACAATGTCACTAGATTCAGAACGAGTCTTGCAAAGAAATTGAAGTGCATTGGTATCAAGCTATAATATCATGTGATCGACATTTACCTTGGTCAATTTGTACTATCTCAGTGTGGTGTGTTTCAAGCGTTGGCTCTTGCACAGCCTCTGCAGTTATGAGCTCTACTGGAGCTGAGGGAGAATGTAGGCAGTGAATGCGATGGTGAATTTTGATGTCGCGTTGTGCTTTGATCAGACGTCGTAAAATTGATTTTCTAATTTTATAGAAGCAGCTTAGGAGTGTAGTTTTTGTTTTCTTGAAACATTTAATTACGTGTCTCCTAAATAGAAACACGGTTTGAAAAGAATGACTTGGATTTGTCTCATGCAATGACAAGTCCTCGAACAATACTTAAAAAGTGAACTAGCAGGTGAGGATCAATTATTCATAGCATGTCAAGTTACTCCTTCAGTGAAGCAATCACTTCATTTGATCATCTTTCAAAGACATGTAAGCTTCAAAGGTAGGAATAAGCTGCTTAGCTAATCAGTAAACATTGACGCAAAACTGACGTTCAAATGAAAATAAAAAATCTTATAGTGGAGCAATCAATGATGATTATAATTGACTATATTTTGAGTGCTCAGTTGTTAGAATAATTCGGAGATTCGGCAGCAACAATACATAAAACACTGAGGGAATTGGCAACATAGATACAATTTCAGAAAAAAGTTTGAACTGAATGAAGAGTTGAGATTACTGTTGTTTGATTTATTTACTTACTGGCTAAGGTAAGCTCTCAGGGGAAAAAAATTACTTTACTTAGATTTTAAGGGATACGCTTCGGTAGAGTAAGCAACTTAGGTATTTATTGTCACCTCTCAGGAATAGCTAAACGTTTATGACCATTATCGCTAATTTACTGACCAAATAATAATAAGTTTAGGTTTTGGAAACAAATACTAAAAAAAATAACAGGGAACTTTTACATCAGTTATCAAAGCGCTTTGTATGAGTAAAAGAGCGAGTGTTAGAGAAATGTTGAGGTAAAGTGTTACCTGCAGGCGTGAGCTCTACGGTCTCCTCAGGCACGACCTCAGGGACGGCTGTGATTGGTTGAGGGAGTGGTGTTGGTTCTGTAGGCACGACCTCAGGGACGGCTGTGATTGGTTGAGGGAGTGGCGTTGGTTCTGTAGGCACGACCTCAGGGACGGCTGTGATTGGTTGAGGGAGTGGCGTTGGTTCTGTAGGCACGACCTCAGGGACGGCTGTGATTGGTTCAGGGAGTGGCGTTGGTTCTGTGAGAGCGGTGCAAAGTGGAGGCAGTCGTGTTAATAAGTAATCCATGTGAGCATCACGACGCATGACAGATTTATACTTTACTCCACTAAATAATTCTGTTTCTTCGAAACCTGAATGTTGCAGCGATCGTGTTGAACGAAGAGAATGATGAATTCCTTCTGGAGGCTTAAATTATGTTGGTAAAAAAGTCTTCTGGTTAGGTAGTGATAGATGTCAAAATGGCAGAATCGATGGAGTAGTTAGTACACGTACATATTTAACACGAAAACTATTTCAGTAGAATTTCCAAACGCATGCTAAATGCAAGCACAAAATCAAAACCAAACCAATAAATTAAGAGTTGCAAAAGAAATTCATCAAATTAAAAAAAATGAGGAATATTAAGAACTTAGCCATTGAAAAACGGGTGGAATGATAATTCGGTACACTTGCACCAAATGATTGGTAGCCATCAATCTTGTAATCCGTAAGAATATTTGCACATGCATCTATAGCATAGCAGGACCGCCAAATCCATGCAGAACATCGGCACCAGCTCCTATAACATAGACGGACGGCCAAACATTGCGTGCTCGTTAGTAAGCACTCCTACATCACGTCCTGAACAACAATACGGAGCTCTTCGAAAAGAATGAAGAGAAAAGGTGCGCAGATAATATGCCACTACGGAAATGGTCTTGACCTCCAACTTCCAGCGACCAGAAGCGAAAAAGCGGACGATGACGAACACAGCTCGAAATCGTACCAAAGAAAATTTATTTTAGCCATAGGAACACTTTCTGCGCTGTTAATGTGCAAAACATGTTCTAGATAATTTCTAGACACATGAATTAGCATTAGGTAAACGTTATACGGGCATGAGTGCTTCCATGCTATTTCTTACTTCCTGATATTTCATATCAGGACGTATAAGTAGCAATGTTTTGTTTTGCTCGCCACGCACCAAAATTTCTGCTCACAAAAACGATTAGTCTTTTTAAAATAAAAAAATTTACTGTGAACTTGGAAACGTGTCTTTCTGTTGCTCCCCTTGGAAATCAATCGAGAAATTCGAAAACAATTTTCATTTGTGGTACACCAGAATTAATCAAAATATACCTGTAATTGCTGAGGGAACGATAGTTACATGTACTCAACTTACCGTGAACGATTTTGATGAGATCATCGGAAGTCAAGATGAAATGAAATGAAGAAAATAATAACAATCCCTGAAATGTTGAAAAAAATCGCGCAAAAAATAATCAGCGCACATCAGCAGACTGTGAAAGTTGATTAGGTAAAGCAAATTCGACGTGAACGTAAGTTTATGTAAAATAGAGAGGGTTGGAGTAGTGAGTACAGTGTCAAAGAGAGCAGTTTAGCAAGGCTGTGATAGTGAAACCAGCGCAATCTTGTACCTGTTTGGGCTTCTGCTACTTTTATTATTTCTGTCTCCTCCACCTTCTTCTTCTGCTTCTTAATTTTCTTTGTTTCTGGTTTCACTGCATCTTGTGCGGGCGCTGAATGATCAGAGCGTGTAAGAAAATGCAAAATACTGGCTTTACTATGTCAGAAGTCAATGTTGGGAATCATAGAGTATCATGTTTGAAATGTATATCACACCTAATGAGCCTACACACGAACAATACACATGTTACTATGAAATGTCATGTAAGCAATATCGAAGTTGTAGGAGTTTGCCATGTCTGAGTCACCTGTTTCGATTTGAACAACTTCAGTGTGGCAAGTTTCCAGGTGTGGTTCCTCGCGCACTACAGCAGTGAAGGGCTCAGGTAGAGCTGAAGAGACATGTGGTTTATCAGTTTCAACTGAGCGTAAAGATTGAAGTTATGTCAATTGAAAAATAACACTCATTTAATCACGCAACAATAAACATTTATCTATCGTGAAGTGAAGTTTCAAGTTACCTATCAGAGCAGGCACAAGATCCTCTTTTGGCATTGTGTCTGGAATGGCGGAGATCTCCTCAGGAGCTGTAGTTTCTTCTGTGGCAACAAGTGAGGATATCGTCGTTGTTTGAGAGGTCAATATACATGAGCGAGTAAATGTTCATTCTGTGTGTGTTGTTTCAGTACATTTAGTGTATATCATAATTTTAAAAATGTCAGTATAAGAAAATGTATCCCAAAATTTGGAACAAATGTCTGTTCTCATGATGAAATTAAAAGAAAAAGATCGTATTGTAAAATAATTCGCATAGATCCCTTGTGGAAAGCTTTCCTAAGGTATACAAAATTTTGATTACACAATTTTTAAAAAGTTGCCTGTGGTAAGTTTGAATTCGATTTTTCAGGTATACGTAGTGCAAGGCATGACGCTACAATTGCACGAAGATTGTGCGAAAATTCAAATATGTTTTAAATGCCAAACTCAGACAGTAAATCGTATAGTTGACATGCTACTAGTGGATCTAGGGATAAAGCGTATGATAGCTTTTCAAATATATGTACTGGAATATGAATAGCATACCTGTAGGAACCTGAGACTCATGTTTCTTTGTAATTTTCTTTTTCTTGATAACCTTCTTAGTGGTCGGCGCTAGCGCTGTGTAGGGAAGGGTTATGAAGTTAGTCAAGAATTTGTAAAAGTGGCAAAATAAGATATTTTCAGCGCATGATACCAAGAAATAGTCAGAAAATGCAATATCACAATGAAAAAGTTTCTCCTACAAAAAATTGTGTGCGATGAAAAAGAATTATGAAACAAAAAATATTTTAGCTCATAATTCGAGCAGTCTAACCTGTGTCCACCTGAACACTTTCAGCATCACGCGATTCAACCAGTGATTCTTCGAGGACCTCAGATACTCTGGCCTCGGTAGGTGCTGCAAGAATATTTCTACGTTAATAACGAAGTCTTTATAATTAGTAGGATGAAAGAAGCATCGTCCAGGCCTTCCGTAGTACCATGCGGCTTACAAACATAGTTGAAGATCTTCCTTTCGATGAAGGCGAATGTTGCTGTGCACAGTGGTAGTAAGTGCAGACAATTTTTTTAAATCTACCTTTTCACGGGCGCGTCTTTCAATTGCCAAAGTAGCAAGAGACGCTGATCCATTTTTAATGTATTTCAAGAATTTTGGATAGTAAAATGAGGATGCAATCCACCTGAATGAAATTGTGTGATGCTGACCGTAGCACAGCATGAAAAATAGGATTGGGAGACTATAATCAAACAATCGAGTTGCAAAAATTGGAGCTAAATACAAAGCAAAATCTGTCGATGAACGAGAATTAAATTCAATTGGTTATCCATCATACTTCAGTGGCCAGTGGCCACCTCAGTGGCCAGTGGCCAGTGGCCACCTCAGTGGCCAGTTCTGTGAGCATGATTGGTTTTAAAAAGAATTTAGTGATGCTTCAATGCTTTAGTTAACGATACGGTATTTTATTCTGTGCGTACCTATTCTCTCGAAAAAATAGTTATCTAATGAAGATGAATTGAGCGATTCATTCATTCAGAAGATCGAATGCATGTTATCATGAAAGAATATGTCTGTATACTAATCAAAACAAAAGATTAGTAATGGGTAACCTATATGAATGTATACATTTTGTCAGTATTCATAAAAATCTAGTTCGACTTAAAACTCGATTAAAATGAATGCTTGTGAGAAGAATCCTTGAACTTATTTGTTGTGTTAGTAGGCATTGTCTAAGAAAGAGTGCAATCTTCAATGTAGATGTTCAGTCTCAAAATTTCACGAGTTCTGTCTCTGTTAGAACAGTCTCCATTTCCTGGAGATGTGATCAAGCCATAGTTGAATTAATTTGTTAGAGAGAAATTTAAAGACTTCGTTCATTACGCGTAAACACTAAAACTAAGTATAATTATTAGATCTACTTGTCAATGAAATGTTTTTATGCCTAGCCGTAGCGTGTTAAATAAGCATTAGTTGTTTCAGTTGACTCAGTAACTGTGGAATTTACCTGTATCAACTTGTGTGACCTCTGTGCTGAGTGTTTCCATGAGGGTTTCTTCATGGATTGCAGCTGTGGTGGACTCAATTGGTGCTGGAGAGATATTTAATGTGTGAATGTTAGAAGAAATTAAAACAACGATGTGGATACAAATAGCAAAATATTGTGATGCTAATATCATCTATTGTGCTGGAGATATGTAGATGGAAGTTACCTATTTTTGCGGTCTCGAGAACCTCTTGAGTCGCAGTGTCTTGGATGGCCACAATCTCCCCTTGAGTAATGGTTGCCTCTGTGATTTGAAGCGGGAAATGGTTATCTAGCATGTCTTTGTAAAAAATAATCATCTAAGTTACCTTGTTACAAAATGGTTGGCTAGGTTACCTTAGCGAACATCGTCAAGTTTATTGGTGAAATGTTTGCTGCACCCAGTTTACGATTTTGGATGAATGCTTCTTTTTGAATAAAGTGACAGAGACTCAATCATTCTAAAATAAAATAACTTATATTTTCAAGTAGGTAAGATAGAAGTCACAAAAAAAATCTCGCTGATAAGTTCGAGTTATCTTCTTCTAGTATAGGTGAAAAATGTTACACTCATCTTCAAAACACAACTAGATTTTGATAATTTATAGTACGGGAATGTTTGTCTGAAGTTCTGCTTTAAATCTTTAAATTAGCAACAACGTCATAACACATTTCCTTTTCTGGAAGGTAAAATGATGATTTCCTTTCAAGATGTTAATGTGATCAAGTGAAGACTTTCCGTAAAAAAGTATAGAGCAAAGAAGAAGCTGCAAATCACGCTATGGTCATAAATTTTTCACAGTAAATTTTGTAAAAACTTGATAGAAATTCAACGTCTAGGGTTGTGATTTTTTTGAAGGAATATTTTCTCATGCAAAAAAATTTGTATTGTTAAAGTATAGACGATCTGCGGAGAGCCTAGTTTATTAAGTAAAACATAACGAGATATTAAATTAGAAAGTATCTTTCACACATGAATTTACCTCGAAGTTGTTCAGATTTTAGTGTTTGCGTGACTGTTCTGGGTGCTGTGTGAAATCAGTGATATTTAGTGTGTCTCATTCATTATGATAGTATAGGACAATATATGATAGAATAATAGTATGTTCACAAACTTGCTATCATTACCGTTTCTTGAAAATAAAGTATTCAATTATTTTCATAATTCAAAATGAAATTGAACTTGACACCATCTTAATATTTTGTGAAGTTTGCGGGTGTAAGTACCTGTGTCCACTGATACTATTTCAGATGTGTGTGTTTCCAGAACCGGTTCTTCGTGGGCCTGGGCCGCGACCGGCTCCAAAGGAGCTGCAAGTTAGGGTAAAGTGTTCAGTCAAGTTAGAAGATTGTTATGTTGAAATGTAGATGTTCGAAAATGATGCCACACCGTACATGTAGGTATTGCCACTTAAATGAAAGTGCTTGAAAATGCCATTCAGTAAGTACATTTTTAGTCACCATTTTGTCTGTAATCACATTAAGCTTTACCTATCACAATGTCTTCAAGACTCTCTTCGGGCATCGGCTCAAGAACAGCCGAGATCTCTTCTTGAGCGAGAACAGCTTCTGAGGGGAAAATAATGGGTCGATAGAATCTGACCTAGAAACTGAAATTGAATTAACCCAAGACTAATTTCACGAATAACTTCCTAGTAACAGGGAATGAATGCGATGAGGTAAGTTGTGAACCAAGCATCTTAATACTGAAATTTTTCTTCCCAGCTCAGGTGTGCCTTATGACTGACTTTGTGTGCGTTGCTTTGATGCATTAAAATATATGTTTTGCTTTTGTAAAATATATTGAACAAGTGGGTGTTCATCAAACACCTTATCTACGAGTTAGTGTATTTAAACGAATGAAATTAAAAATGAGAACGACATCAAGATTATAACAAATGCTTCATCTTCATGAACAAAATAGTTTCTTGTGAAAGGGATCAGAGTCAAGTAATTAGAGTGTGAAAAACACATGAAAAGATTACCAGTAATTCACAAAGTTAAAATCACTCACAAATTAGGCCCCAAATTTCAGAAAAATCTGAAGTCAATACATCTATAAAAAATGAAGGATATCAAGGAAGCGTGGTAGAAGCTCTTCGTGCGTATGCGTAGAGAGTGATCGAGCTGAGACATTGGGGTGTTTTATGCGTTAGTGTATACAAGAGTATGTCATTAAGAGAAGAAACTAATATGTTAGCTTATGCATCTAGTCTGAAAGAAATTAAGTATTGAAGATGTAAGCGTATAAATTAGAGACACAATCATGTACCTGCTTCAGTTTCTGTGACCTCAACATCGGCGCGTTTCTTTGTCTTGATGATCTTTTTCGTCTTCGGTACAGTTTGTTGCTCGGGTGCTGAATAGACATCGAAAATGTTGTTACTGTATTTAACTTTGAAATATAACAAAATTATCGATTGAAAATAATTTACATTTAGTTTAAAATGCAGTGTAAAGTAAACGCTGCTGGAAGTATGTATTCTGACAGCAATTTCCTCCTGCTGTTTTTTATATCTTTCGTATTGATACTATTCCTCGTAAAATACTGTCGCCTGTGTAACTCTGAACTATAATTAGTGGTATTGAATTATCATAAATTTGTTAATCTAAAATTCGATATGTAAGGCAGCCGATATTGGTTCCATTAATGAGTTACCTGTGTCGACTTGCACCACTTCGGTACTGTGAGTGTCCTTGAGCGGTTCGTCGTGGATTATTGGAGTAATTGTCTCACTTGGCGCTAAAAAAAAGTGTTTCAGAGATATTAGTGCAGAAATAAGATGTAATGTTTTCAGAATGAGACATGTCAAGCGAGTATTGTGCATA